>JAULBZ010005582.1:0-13272 GCA_032360805.1 Neoturris breviconis | reverse complement strand
ATTTTTCAGAATATTTTCAGCCAACTTGGCTAAAAATATTCTGAAAAATCTCTCCTCCACAGCGATGACCGGCTGTTATTTCGAACCCTGGGTATGTAAATACATTTCTTGCAAGTTGTTTTCTTATGTATAGTCCAACAGAGATAGCTAATTCTTTGAGGTTTTTGCAAATTGACCAAGAGGTATGTATGTACAATACTCACAAATGATTATCTTGTATGGTTTTCTTTTATTGCTCAACAGAAATTCTTTATGGCCTTTGAAAATCCCCAGTGGGGGAGTGTTTTTGAGTATGTTTAAGCTGAAAACTAATGATCCACAATGCTCCTCCACAGCTGATATTTGGCAATTATTTTCAGACTTGCTATGCATAGATCAGCAACTGACAAGTACAATTATTTCGATTATATGAGCAAGTAAATTCTTACTCGTAAAACTAACACTTGATAATCAATATGATATAAGGCAGCCTAAACGATCTTACGTTTGATTGGTTTCTTTGTACCAAAGAAGCCAATCAATGGCAAGCTTGTTTAAGGTAAAACTCATTTAGGGGTCCATGTAAAGAATGCCTTAATTAATTATATTTTGCTGTATGTTCCATTTTAACAATACTTCTTTTTTAGATGTACAAGTGGAGACTTTATGGCACCTGCAATGAATTGTTCACAAGTGTTTTACATTGACAATGTAATGTTTAATTACAGGTAATACACCCACATTGAGTTATTTTCAATGGTAGAAAAATAGTCAGTGGTCGAAATAAAAGTGAATAATCACTGTGGTAGTGAGTTTTGAGCATAGTTTTGAGCATAGTATCAGGCAGTGCTCAAAAATTGCTCCTCCGCAGTGATTATTTACTTCTAGTTTGACCACTGATAATAAGTTTGTAATCTGAGCTCACAACTGAGAATTAAGTGAACAAACCAATCACACAGCAAAATCTAGAATTATTTTGATTTCGGTTCCCTGAAGATGGGTTTCTACTAGCACAAAATCTTTCGCCTAGTGGAGCCTTAATGTAGTCTGCGAAATAATAGTTTCATTAATTAATTAAGAATAATAGTAATTACACACATGGAAATTACAAAATTAAAGATACCTAAATCCTGAGTCTTCCTAAAGTCTGAAAGTATTGCTACAAAGCATGAAGTTATGTGCAAAAAAACATTCCTCTACAGTCAGTGGTGTATCTTAACACTTGTCCGACTGTCAGTGATGGGTGAAAGTTGATTTGGGCAAGTGAATTTGGAGAAATTTGATATCCCACTTGCTCAAATGGGCAGGCCTTTAATTTGATTAGTTTCGCTCTTCAATACAAAAAGTAGCGGTATACATCGCGATTCTAAAGAACCGAGATAATCTAAGCTGCAGTTCGTACTTTGCATCCACAAACTTCTTATACACAGTCATAAAAACGCGAGAACGCGAGGTACTCAATCACTATTATATGGCTTCTATTTGACACTTCTATGTTTGTTTATGTATTCACGGTAGATTCTTTAAATGTGGTGTTGTTGTCACAAAATATCTTGGAGTGAAATAAAGCGTTATAACATTTTTAGCGAAGTGCTGGGCTAAATCCAGGAAATCCTTCGGGCAATTGAATTTTAAGATACACCACTGGCAGTGCTAATGTATTCTGTGCATGTGTGAATTATTATTCTCGTGTTAATCTTTACAGGGGTTAAAGTAACTGCCGGTCATCACTAAGTTGGCTGAAAATATTCTGAATAATCTCCTCTACAGTGATTCCCGGTATTTATCTTAACCTCTGCATTATTTATTATTTTCCTACAGCAATTCTCTTGCTTGGTCTTATGATAAATGTCCTGACGTTGATGAATGTCTGTTGAATCTGAGTGTTTGTATTAATCACTCAAGTTGTTTAAATATATATGGCTCGTATGAATGTCCCTGTGACCAAGGATATGAAGGTGATGGGAAAGTGCTCTGTACGAAAACGTGAGTAATTGATGTATTCCGTAGGCCACTTTTACCTAGTAGAAGACAAAAATTTAACCACTTCAAGAGTGACAGATTTAGCAAAACTTTAAATTAGCAAGTTACGGATAAATAAGCTGTAATTATTGCTACTATATATATATTTTTGTTGTTGTAGTTTTTTAAGTCAGTTGGTTGACTTCAGTTGAATGCTAGTCAACAGTTCTTCTTTTGATAGCTTCTACCACTAAGGGTTGAATATTTAAAACATACCCCACCATGCTTCTACTCAGTAAGTAAGCTTGTAAGCTACAGTAACCTTGCATGCTTCTTGATTATTACGTTTATTTCAAGGAATTACAGAGAAGAGTACTGAGACAACGATGTTGCAATGGATTGGTTTCTTTGTGCACCCATCCATTACGAACTCATTAACTTTACACTCTTCTGTGCAGTTTCATTTTTGCTGCATTTGGTAAAAAAATTGGCCCAAAATTTTAAATGGTCCCTATCTAATATACTAATATTTAAGAAATATTAATCAGCAAATAAAATTGATGTTTTAGTGGTATATATTTATCTTCACCATTCATGTAGGACCTATTTACTGTTTTTAAACACAGGCAGAGTTAAATAGTTGATTTTCAATAGGAATATACCGACCATTAAGGTCGTTTTCGAAGCTGGGTTGATGTTCCTCCAGTAGGAAATGTCTTTTAGTGTAAAAGTATAAAGAAAAGTGCGTACATGTGCCTACAAACAAAATGCAATTTTAACCTCATAGTTTTGGTGTTGGCTGAAATATTTAGCTACTGAAATTTTAAGGAGCAAAATCTATATTATATATGTATCTATTGTGTAGTTGTTGGCCACAATGCGTTAACGGTAAATGTAATGCCGAATATGAATGTGACTGTGATTTGGGATGGAAAGGTACCAATTGTTCCATTGATTGTGGTTGTCATGGAAACAGTAAATGTGTTAATCAAACTGGCATTTGCGATGAATGTCAAAGTAAGTGATTGTAATATGGCTCGTGTGAAGGAGTGTTTTTTTATATATGCTTAAAGATTTTCCTCCATAGGGATTATGTGTTCTTCTTTTGAAATAAAATATCTTCGTCAAAGAATAGCATAAGAAAGTCAAGAACAATTTAATTGGTTGATTTATTTGTGCTAAAGAGAGAACAAATTACAAGTTTGTTAAAATAAGTTGAAATAATCACTGTGGAGGAGTGATTTTTAACCATAGTTTTAGGCTTGACCGCTATGCTCAAACATCACTCATCCATGGTGATTATATCTTATTTTGGACACAGTATTTTAATTCGTGGAGTTACCCAGTGGGCAAAAACTTGTTCAAAGTCTGCAGTAGAGACGCTAGAACAATGTTGAAAATGCTGTTCTAACGTCTTTATTGCAGACTTTGAACAAGTTAATATTCTTATTTTGAAAACTGTTAACGAAGTAATGTTTACACCTAGATAATACTTTTGGCGATCATTGTGAATACTGCATTGATGGATCATACGGGAATGCTACATCATCATTCGGTTGTAAGAAATGTGAATGTAACAGCCATGGTGATCCAGATCAAAATTACTGTGAAAAGATAAATGGAACATGTTTTTGTAAAAATGATACATCTGGAAGGACTTGCTCTGAATGTCTGCTTCCATTTGTAGGTGATGCTACACGGTATAGTTTTACTTTCTCAGTGGAGGTGGGATATTTGAGCATTGCTTCAGGTAATTCTCAAATATCGCTTCTCCACAGTGATTATTTGTTCTTATTCCAAGCACTGTTGTCTATTATGCGCTAGGAGGAATTTCATAACAAATATTCACTGTGTAGGAGTGTTAATACAAAATTCTCTCATCCACAGTGATTATTTGCTCTTATTTTAAGCACATGATAATTATAACAAAAAGGTGTTATGGCAACAGACATATTGTTTGATTTGATTTGTCATAATTTACTAAAGGTCGTTTTCCACTTTAGAAAATTTTCTGCGGTTCGGAATATGCACGCGCGTAAAAAGAAATAATATAGACATTCCATAGGTAGAAATTGTGTGATGGAATGTCTATATTTCTTTCTACGTGCGCACATTTTCTTTCTCGTTTCTATTCTGCAGAAAAACGGCCTTTAGAACGTTTGAGAAAATTTGAAAATCTAAAATTAATTATTCAACTGAGCACACACTCTTGAATACAGGCCTCTCCAACTGGCTGCAAATTAGTCTCCAAAGATACTCCTTAACAGGTGAATGCCGGCATGAATTCCGAGGCCTGTATGTGCTTGTTTAAATAAATACAGTATTGTAACTGATAACAAATAGTTGATTGTTTGAAACGATAGAATCTTTGGAATATATTATAATGCCAAATTATTTCTTTATTTTTATAGGGGTGCATGTTATCTTCCCTGCGAACGTTCAAATATAATCACCAACCTCACGTCAGGTTACTTGAGACCAACTAATACCAAAATTGATCCACATGCAACATGCTTGTGGGTGATATCATCAGTCGGTAAAAATACACTATTGTATGGTAAACCAGCTTATAATGGGAGTATCTTACTCACAGTTAAACAGCTCAATATGTCATGCATCGATTCACAATTAAAAATCTACGATGGAGTTCCACCTAACCCTCGACTTAGACAAACAATGTTATCGTCACCATTTAAAGAACTTGGTAGATTTTGCGGACCTGGCAATGATGGTAGAGCATTCCGATCTACAACTGGAGCTATGAGTATTGTGTATGAAGGAGTATCATCTGATTTTCCTTTTTCCATCTCTTCGCCAACCCCTGGATTTTTTGCTGAGTTTACCATGTTACATTGTCCATACAACTGCCCTACACCTTTTATTTGCAAAACTACTGTTGATGGTGAAACTTGTACATGTGTAGATGGCTGGTTTGGTGCACATTGTGAGTATAAGAAATGTCCAGATGATTGTTACACATCGATGAACCATGGTGTATGTGATCAGGTAATGAGACGAAAGTAAAAATATTTGCTTATAAAGGTTTTGTGTCAAAGAACTTTTCATTAGTTAGTGTTTTGTATTTTATCAGAAATTTAACATTCCTTTAATATATTTTAATTTTAATTTCCATTGCTTAAAACCTTTTTTAAATTTGTTGCTATGTTTGTATTGCATCAAGAAAGATTGAAGTGGCCACAGTGTAGAAGATTACTTTATATATTCTGTAAATCGATAGGAATACACAGTTTGCATACAAAAATACCTGGCACATATTCATAGTCTTTCCCACTGTTATCACTTCACAATTTTATAAACTTTCTTTTTATTTCAGGTTACATTTAAGTGTGAGTGCCACTCTGGTTTTGCTGGTGAAAATTGTAATATCACAAAGACGCTAGAATATTTTATTGTCAAACACCTGAAAGCAACGTTTCTTGGTTTTAAGAAAACTGCGTTGCCACACTTTGGAAGCACCATGGTTTATTATGGCGCATCACTTCATGTGTATGGTGGATCAAATCTCCACATTGATTCACAGCCTAGCATGTTGGAATATGATTTGTCATCAAATGAATGGACGAAAACTAAATTTCAAGGATCAACAAAACCAATGAATCGATATCTCCATTGTTCGTTCTTGTATAAGGTAAAAACAAATTAAACGTTACTTAGTTACAAAATTTGTTGCTCAAAATTTAAGCATGTATTTCCAACTTGGCTGAAAATATTCTGAAAAATCTCTCCTCCACAGCGATGACCGGCTGTTATTTCGAGCCCTGCAATATAGAGTTTATGAATGTATATTATTCATATTGCTAATAAATAAAGAGTTAAGCCTTCTTCTTCCCTTGTAGGATTCAATGTATATCTATGGTGGTATAACTTCAGTTAGCATATCGAACGAGCTCTGGAAATTTGATATGATTGCGAAGTCATGGACATTCCTTAACGTAAGTTGTTTTTATGCTCCTGTTCCATCCCTTTGATTGAATTCAAGGGTCATAATAAGTTAATTTAGTTTCTAGAGAAGGGTGTATTTCGTTAGTACTTGTTAATGGTGGGCTCAAAGTGAAAAGAAATAATCACTGCGGCAGAGTGACTATGTGCAATAGATATTTTAATGAATTACATTATCCTGTTATTGTTAGTACCCCAGATTTCATATACATCTCTCATGTCCATTTTTGCCCGTTTTTTTACTCATTTTTGACTCTTACATCCCAATTTCCACACACCTTAACTGAGTGAAAATTAAAGGGGCACGAAAATTAAAAGAAGTAAGGTATATAATTTAGTCTCACTGATTATGTTTTAAATATTTTAGGTTTCAACAGATTTGCCACGTGTTGTTGGTCACACTTGTACGTTAGTTAATGATGTTGTTTACATTATTGGCGGTTACATACCTGACGACGGGCTTAATGAATATTTAACAGAGTTAAATCTTGAATCATTGGACGTTAAAGAATTTAAATTTGGACAGGATGAATTGGAACCAACAGGTAAATTGACTTATATTGTTTATGGGATCATGTCAGAAATAACATTCACTTGTGGAAAAGTGTTTTTTTAGTATAGCATTCAGTTTTTAAGCTAAACACTACGAAAGCTTTCTTGATATTGCAACAAATCCATTGCAAGCTAAACATACTATTCCAGTAGGCGAAAACTTGTCTAAAGTCGGCAGTAAAGAGGCTAGAATGACATTGAATGATGTTGTTCTAGCATCTTTACTGCACATTTGCTTTTCACAATAGCACTATTCTTCACAGTACTTTAACCACATTATAATATGCTGAACGACGGTTTGTTTACATTGGTGGTGAATTCAAATTATGAAATTTGGATTTCCTTGAAGTGGTAAACACTAATTTTGTAACGAAACATCAGCTATTACTAATAGTTAACCCATTATAGATTAAGAAGTGAAAATAAAATGTATATGTTTGCTGTTTGTGGGGAGAGAAACATCTTAGGTTAAATGTACCTTATCGGGTTAAATTTTCATGCAGATAAATGTTTGCGCAAAATTGTCAAGTGCGCAAAAATTAATCCATGTAGAAAATTTGGCTTTTATACTCAAAATCATAAGTTGCGTTTTATGCTTACATCAGAGGAATAAAGAAACTGTCCTTATTTTATAAGTACTCCCATGGCAGTTGTTCTGATAATTGAAGTCTTTGACCCTGCTGTAAAATCTTTCATTTGTAAGACTAGATACTCAGGCAATGCTTATCTGTTCAGTCACCTTTTGGTCACAAAGAGTTTTATTCGACTAGTTTTTTTTCATCGCACATCTGACTTGTGGAATTCTTTACCATTATCTTGCTTTCCACCTTCCTATGATCTTTAAAAATTTAAAAGTATTGCTAATTCTAATCTTTTTATGTTAATTCTCATCTTTCATCTTTGTAAGCTGTGTCCTTCTTGATGCCTTGCAGAGAGCAACTTATTAAAAAAAAAGAAAAAGAGAGGTACAAGTGCACATAAGCTATGTATTTAGCTGGTGCCTTCAAAAATACATGTTACTTTATAAGATCTTTATGTCATTGCTGTTAATTACACTGTTTTTCATTCTGTGCAGATAGATTTTCTCTTAGATTAATACAAAATAAATCTGTTCATAATATTTTAAAGAGTGTGTGCGTGAAAAAAATCAGCGCAAAAATAATCCCAATAAGGTATGAGATGTAGGTTGGAGATGTCATTATTGGCCAAAATTAGAGAAAATAATCACTGCGGAGAGAGATATTGCTTTGTAGCCTGATGCTATGCTTCTAAATCACACCTCCGCAGTTATTATTTGCTGTTTTATCAACCACTGGTCATAATCTGATCAGATAGGCGTTACATGATCATGAAGGTGTGCTGTTTCCTTGTATTTAGGTATGTATGGCCATGTAGCTTTTTATGACGTTGTCACTGCAAAGATATATGTGCATGGTGGTATGGCTTTCTATTTGGAGAATGTTCAGCAATCAGACAGAACATATGTGTTTGATCCACGAGTACCAAGTTGGAATCAAATAGAGAGTTTGACAGGAGATCCGGTAATACTAATGCTTGTAATAAGAACAGATAATCACTGTAGATGGGGGATTTGTAAGCATAGATTCAGCCTTTAAAGCCTGAAGCTATACTCAAAAATCGCTCCTCTATTCTTTGTATTTCCAGTACTGAATCCATCACAAAGGACACAGGAAGTCTTTTCTGTCTTCTTATTTCTAAGCATTGCCTTTAATTAGATTTTCATACGTCATAGCTCAACCCTAGATTGTCATATTATATTTATGTCTCTTTTTAGTTATTGTGTTTTTGAGTATATCTCAATTTGTGTTTGATAATAAAGAACTCTTTATATTTATATTAATCGATGGTTTAAAATAAGAACAAGATAATAAATGTGGAGGGGTTATTTTTGAGCACTGCTTCAGGCTAGAAAGCTTTAAGCTATGGAAAATATCTCTAGAAAGCTTGAAGCAATGATCAAAATTCAGTCCTTCACATTGATTACCTTTTTCTTATTTTAAGTACTGTTTGAAACATTACGCTTTATTTTTCTAGGTACCAAAATTAATTGGTCACATAGCATATGAAATAAACCAGACGATTTATGTACTTGGTGGATACAGTGATAGCATTGGATTTAATTCTGATGTATATTTGTGGAAACTTGCCTGCAATCAATGGGTAAAGATGAAAGCAAATGGAAATGGTAACAAAACTGAAAATCTTTTTTATCAGAGTTAAAGGAACTATCAGACATCACTTGCGGAGTATTGCGTGGAATTGATCTATACTCAAACTATACTTAAAACACACTCCTCTGCAGGTGATGTGCAGCAGTTATTTTCAGGCTTGTATCTTACTATAAGGGTTATTTTACACTAAGAAGACATGCTCAAAAAGACATATTCTGAAATTTTTCATTTTCATTTTGCAATATTTTCCGATTCACATCTAAACCTAAAACTTGATATAGTTGCAATAAGCACAACACTAGTGTCCACAGTAAGAGCAATCAATCACTGTGGAGGAGTGATTTTTGAGCAAAGCTTTAGGCTATGTAGCCTGAAGCTATTCTCAAAAATCCCTCCTCCGTGGTGATACTCTTATTTTCACCACTGCAACACTAAATTTTTAATAACTTGAGTTTAAATCGTATTTAGAGATGACAAATTTGTGCACTCCGTAAGATACGTACTACACCTTGAATAGAGGTGGCATGTACTTTTAACCGATACATGTATGATGGGTGTATTTGCAAGTTCAATTAACTTGCAGGGTATTCAATAGATCTTTTACGAAAAATTAGGTGTATATGTAATAAATTTTGATGAATGTCAATAATTATTTTCAATTATATTCCTGAGTTGAAATAATTGCCGGTCATCACTGCGGAGGAGAGATTTTTTGATTGAAAATATTCTGAAAAATTTCTCCTCCACAGTGATGACTGGCAGTTATTTTGGTCACTGATATTCTATTTACTTATTTATTTATTTATTTTTCTCTTAGAGAAATTATGGGTTGGGCATGAGAGGACAGACCGTATGTTTGCTGCTTCGTTGAAAGTCAATCAAACTATCTATGTATTTGGTGGATTTAATTCTAGGATATCATCTGAATTAACTATGTTTATTCCTGCTGTGAGTTCATGTAACATGCACACGAACAATGAATCTTGTTTGAAAGAATATGATTGTTATTGGTGCGAGCGCAATGGAGATTCAGCTTGTTTCCATCGCGATGACAAGCCATCAATCTGTAAACAAAATGACTCAATAATCATGCTCGGTACTGAGTGCAAGCACGATGTTTATAAAACACGATCTTGTAGTTCATATTCATCCTGTACAACCTGCCTTGCCAGTTATCCAGATGGACGGGAGAAGTGCAATTGGTGTCGTTGTGGAGGCAGTGGACATTCATGTATACCTGACAATAATGCTTGCACTTGTCCAGGCGCTATAATTTCAAAATCACTGCATAATTGCTATGAAGTAAAATGCGAAACTTCTACATGTAAAAACTGTGGTGGTAATAGCAACTGCATGTGGGGGAAGTTTTTTTTATATATCAGTGAGACTAGTCGTCAATATAGTATTCAAGCAAATTACCCTTATAATTGTTTTCAAGAGAGTCTTATCAATCAAATAAAATCAAATGAGGATAAAAATATAGTCAAGAAATCGTTATCATTGCCATGTCCACCTGCATGCGGCACATATAAGACTTGTTCAACTTGTCTTAATCAAACAGGTTAGCAGATCTAATTAATTTAATACTTTTATACTTTCTATTAATTTAATACAATCTCCATTATTTTATGACAAACACTAACCCCCAGTGGGTAACAATATTTGTTCAAAGCACACAAGAACAATATTAAAGATGTTGTTCTGTCGTATTTCCTGCAGATGTCTGACTATGTTCGAAATAAGAGCAAATAATCACTGTGGAGGAGAAGTGTTTGAGCATAGCCTGAAGCAATGCTCAATAATTACTCCTCCACAGTGATTATTTGATCTTATTTCGAACACTGTCAGAGGTTTCACACTGTCCCACTTCTCCCACTGTCCCACTTCTCCCACTGTCCCACTTCTCCCACTGTCCCACTTCTCCCACTGTCCCACTTCTCCTTATTGATTATTTGCTCCACTGAATCTATCCTTAAAAAGCATTATTTATTTTCAGTGGCCGAAATAAGATCAAATAATTTGAGTGGGGGAGGGTTTTTGAGATTTTTAGTATAAATTTATACTCAAAAATCGTTGAAAAAATTATTCTGTTACTGATTATATAAATTGGCTGAAAATATTCTGGAAAAACTCCTCTACGGTGACAAATGTTATTTTATTGACCCCTGTACTACGTGTAACAGTTTTAATACATTGTTGATAAATCATAATGATTTTGTTGAGCTCGTTTTCTATCCCTCGTATCTGTGAGTAATGTGATGTTTTCTATTATAGTGCATGGAGATTTTGGTGGATCAACACGGTGTTACTGGAGTGAGCAATTGTCAGAATGTTTATCAGAAGCACTCCTCCCTTTAAAATGTACATTTGGCAGATGCGGTCAACTTTTTGAAAACAGTATGCGAAGTATGTGTCCAAAACAATGTTCATCACTTACGCCATGTTCTTCTTGTATGGAACATTCACATTGTGGATGGTGTGCTGAGAATGATCAAGGAAAAGGACTATGTTTACATGGCGAACTAGCAGGTATTATATACTGTCAATCTATTCTGGCTATTTCATAGACTTCATAGTCTCTTTTTGACAGTTACTTTTTAGAGGAGGAGGAACGTTTTGATATCACAGTTCTTCTGGATGTGTGTGTCTTGGATAATAATAATTTCTTTACTTTTTTTAAAAAAAGTTGTCCACAAAATTTCACGATATTGTGAAAAAGTTTATCCTCATGAAATTTATTTTAGAAGCCAAAGAGAAAACTTTGTGAAAGTTTGTCTCACACGAAAGTTTCATGTCACAAACGTTTCTCCGTTTAGCATATAGCTGGATGTTCCTAAATCAGGCGCATAGATTTATTTTCGAATATTCTGGGGATTAACACACAAGAAATGCACCTGAGCAAGCCCATGAGCATAAAAAATAACTGCAGTTAAACTGTTAAAAAATAATGTTACGATTGGTCATTATATTAAAGGTTTTTGCAAGGAGCTGTAGTTTTGTGGTATACATTGGTGGACAAAGAAGCTGTTATAATAAGAAAACACTGAAATTAAAGGTCAATTCAAGGTCTCATATGTATATATAAAGAAATAACATTTTGTGTTTTCCTTTATATTAGAATTTAACTCTCTATGCTAGCCCATGGGCTTCCTTCCATGGTAACAAGGCAAGCTTATATCAACTTTGCTCTAACCTCGTATTAATTTATTTTAGAACCATTTTCATCTACTTGTGGTGTGGCAAGTTATAGCATTGATGAACTAGTGGTCGTAGTGTCTAATTCTTCTAAGAATTATACTTGGGCATATGCTTTGTGTCCATTAGAAAATGAATGTTTGAATGGTCATCATAATTGTCTAGTAAATGAAGAATGTCTCGATTTGCCGGATGGATTTTCCTGCTTATGTAAACCAGGCTATATAAAGTCTGATACAGCCAAGTAAGTTCATTGCTATAAAAAGACTATCAAACATTCCGTATAATCAAGACTCAAAATATCTGACAGACAGTATATGTAAAGGAGCATTTTTGAGTACAGAGCACAAAAACACTCCACCACAGTTGTTGCCTGGAAGTTATTTTGAGGCTTGCTCAGCCCAACCGATAGGTTTAAGTTTATTAGCCTAACAATTTCACAATGTTCGAAAAACAAGAACAAAATAATCACAACTGTGGGGGAGGAATTTTTGAGCTGTCGGACATTTAAAATTTGTTATCGGCATATTGGAAAAATAAGAACAAATAATCACTATAAAGGAAAACTGTTAAAGTTAAATATAGTGTGATTTAGAAGTTCAAACATTACCCAATGGTGGTATGGCCTAATGTAATCTAGTCAAACCTGTACTTAGCAAATGGCATAACTGATGAGAACTGATTGTGACCATTACAAAGCCTTTTAAACAAAAAATATTTCTAAAGGCTAAAAAAGGGGGGCAATAATTTTCGGTAATCATAGGTTTTCCGATTTTTTCATCATACCTCTTTTATAATGGCTATATTTCTGCGGCTAAAGTTATGTTAACCTTCAATATAATCTATTTTTGGGTCAGTTAAGTTTGAGTTTCTCTTATAACAGCCTAAGTCAGCTTATGTAATATTGAATTCTGATGAAATTCTTGCTTGGGTACAGTAGACTCCCAGCAAGATTTTCAGAGGAATCTTACATTTGACACTCCAACATTTTAAAACAAGGTTCCCAAATAGATGTGTCATCTAAAAAAATTGTTTGGATTTATTTAATTCGAGAAATTATATATTGAAGGAAATGCACACAAGGAAATGTCCCTTTAAAATACTTTCTCCCCTTTGCTATTTGTCGAGTCATATCACACTTTGTTTAGAACGTGTGAGCCAGTTTGTAGCAAAGGATGTATACATGGTTCATGTGTTTCACCTGATCAATGTAATTGTTCGTTTGGGTGGACATCAAATAATTGCACTGTACCGTGCCAATGTAATGGTCATAGTAATTGTGCAGCTGGAATTCCTGATGATTGTCTAAAATGTCATAATAACACACAGGTATTTATTTTTACAACAGATTTGCAATAATAATTACTGTGGAGGAGGGATTTTTGAGCATTGCTTCAGACTTCTAGTGCACACTGAAATATTTTCCTAGTTC
>JAULBZ010005581.1:0-13273 GCA_032360805.1 Neoturris breviconis | reverse complement strand
CAGCCAAGTTGGCTGAAAATATTCTGAAAAATCTCTCCTCCACAGTGATGACCGGCTGTTATTTCGAGCCCTGTAAATATAAGAATAAATAATCATCATGGAGGATTGAATACACGTTTAATTCAATATTTTTGTCTGTGATGTTTTGTTGAAATGTTGAACATACATAAAACACCCTTTTTCATACCAAACAAAGTTGAGGGCTCGAAAATCCCTCCTCCACAGAGATGATTATATGTTCTTATTTCCAGCTCAGTCTTCCATCTTATGTGATTAGTATAATGCGTGGAGTAAATGTTCTTTGACCTAACACACTTATGCACAGATCCATTTTTGTTGAATGTTTTTGTCAATTTTAGGTAATTTGTTTTAACATCTTTACAGTAGATTTTGAACAAGTTATTCCCCACTGGGTGGTTAGAAACGGACTAATTTTATGACTTTTGGTCGACATACTTACTTTTATTTATTTATCATAGATTTTATTAAGGGATGGAAAAGAACATCTTTCTTTTATACCTTTGTATTTATAGCCTGAGGATGTAAAAGCAGAAATAGAAGCAAAGGAAGAGCTTGCAAAAAATCGCTTAACTGAACTCGAAAAATTGCAGGAAACGCACCAAAAACTTGCAGAGGATTATGAGAGACTGAAACAACAGGTTTGTAGCTAGGCTTAAAGGAATTTCGAAGTAGAAATACAATATCTCATATTGAAGAGTTTGAAAAAAATAAATAATATTGCATTTTATTTCATGTAGAAATCTTTAACAGTTCTCAAGATATCACAATGGACAGGTTTTTGAAGAACCTGCCAAACAAAGTGGGCTATTGCTATCCCCTTTTCTTGTTAGACCAAGTTCCCGAAGTGCTAGCATTTTGAAATTTGGTACCAACATTTGTGGTGATATTTTAGAAGGGCTCGCCAAACATTTCTCGATTTCGTTCACTCTGTCCCAAGTTTTGGGCAAAAAGGGTCCAACATAATTTCTTTGTGAACTCGGGACCGATTATCTGTGAAAAAAAAGCGATTTTTCAAAAGTGAAGACTTGATTTACATTCACCAAAATGTTTAATTCATGATTTTTGTTGAGTCACATGTTTAGAAAATTTTTGAAAACTATTTTTTCTGTACGACTTTCATCAAAATGATTTTCTCATGATTTTTGTTGACTTAGAAATGTTTTGAATTTTTTTACTGTTTATAAGGATTTGGTAGACTATTTGTATTTTGGGGAAGCTTCCTCCTCAATATTTTGACATGATAAGTGTTATTTTTTATAAAAATAATTTTTAAAATTCCAAGAAATTGAAGTCTCCATTTTGATTTTGGAAAGCTTCCTTCTTCAATTTTGAAATAAATATTAATGTTAAAAGTAAAATTAATACTATAACATGGGTGTATTCTCTATTTTTATTTGGTGTGTACTCAAACTTAATAAGGACATAGAATCCTGATGCTATTCTCTACAGTGACCTAACATAATTTTACCTTCAAAAGGTGTTGCAATTGTTTATTTGAACTGAAACTTTATTATCTTAGTAAAGACACTGTATAATGTGTGTATGCAAATCATATTGATGTGTTTTGGTTTAACTTTTACTTGGTTTGGTAGGCTACTTTCAATACCTTACCTCTGATTGTTTGTTTGTTTTAGACTCAGCAAGTTCCTGACGATGTGATTATGAACTCTACCAAATTCAAGATGCTCCAAACGCAGTTTAATTTGTTGTTTAATGATGCACAAACTGTAAGTCCTGTAGCTATCTGATCATGCTAAAAAAAGACTGTATAATAGGTACTATACATGAGTGCAGCATTCGAAATAATCAATAAGTCAATAAATCAATCAATAAAGCAAATAATCACTGTGAGGATTTTTGAGCATTGCTTTAGTCTTGCTAGCATTGCTAAGTGGGAATTGTCATGCAAATAATTTTCCTCTTAATACTGCATTTAAATACTTTTTATTCTTTGTATAGATTCGAAAGAATTGTGAAGAAGCTCGTAGAATAGTTATGAACAATCGAAATCAACATCTGGCCCAAGTTGAGCAGCTGGAGGTACTAAGAGCTTAGGGAATGTTCCAAAAATAAGAGTCGACTATCTTGCAATAGGCTGGCTTCTTTTCCAAAAATATAAACCAATCCATTGCAAGTTCATCGACATAAGAAGCCATCTCCGAAATTCGTTACAAAAGCAAATTATCTTAGCAGCTTTAAAAAAGTAAAATTCAATAATTATGAGAAAAATTAATCCATGATAAAGAGTGTTAAGTCAATGAGCTTGCAATTGATTGGTTTCTTCGGAGATGCTCCCTAATATACTTCTATGTAGTTTCATTTTTGTTGAATTTGCTCAAATTTTTTATATGTTCCCTTAATTTATTTTTAAGCAGAAATTTGAAATACAATAATATCTAGAAAAGCGCATATGATTAGCAAGGTGTACTGGATGTGAACTGAGTGTTGATGAATTGGATTTCAACACTAATAGATTATAAGGTCATTGCAAATAACTCCGATCTCAGAAACAATATTGAAATTATTATGTTAGCCTGTTCTCCCTTAAGAGTGAGTTTTGTTTAAAAATAATTTTCATAGATTAGTGCAAATTTAACATGAGAGCATGACAAATGAAAGTAATTCTGCATTATCAAATTTTGAATTTTGCACTGAAAAATACCATATTAATTATTCTCACTTTGAACTAAGAATTAACAATGATTTTGAACGATTTTCTGTATGATAAATAGATTATGTGACATTTTTTTTTTAGAACGAAAGTGTGCAAACAAAGAAACGAATTCGTGCCGAAGTGGGTCAACTTGAGAAAGCTCTCACGGAATCACGGAAAGAACTTGAATTGCTTCGTGTTGAATACGAACATAACATGAAAGCTCATGAGCAGATAGGACCTATGGCAAAAGAAATGAGACATCTAATAAACAGTCTGCAAGTATGATTTCATATCTGTTTACTTGATAATAACTGCAAAGAAAAGTTTAGTACCATTAATATTTTTAGTTAAAAATATTTGCGAGAGCTTCTGGACATTTTTGGACATGTTTAAGACATTGACATCATTCAAACAACATGTTGGGAGACCATCAAATATGCAATGCAAGTTCAAGCATGTCTGTGCAATGCGATGCAATGTCTTCAATGCAATTTTTAACTAATGTTATTTTCAGTCTTGGTACGTTATACCATATTATTTTTCATGAGTAAAGATTTTAGCACGAATATAAGTACACATGAAATCTTGACAAAATTGGTGATTCGCGAAAATTTATACATGCTGAAAATGTTTTAACTTTCTTTCCATGGCATGAAGATTCTGATTCAGAAATGGAAGGAGATGAAAATCTACCTTTAATTCCCTACCCTTTTTTTTAATAAAATGTACTATCAACAACAACCTATCTGCGTTTTTCCTACTATGACTATACAATGAATGAATTAGTACACACAAAATCAAACAAAAAGCTAAATTCATGAAAATTTTTATACACTAAATGCATTTTTATCCTTTGCAAAGATTTTTAGACACAAAATTAAATCCTCGCGAAAATAACAGTTATGAAACTTTACCCTAATATCATTTTGTTTAGAATCATAACCAACAACTAAAAGGTGAAGTTCAAAGATATAAAAGAAAGTTAACCGATGCTGAAGGAAAAGTTACTGAAGTAAGTGTAGTTTGAAACTCTAGATTAAAGATAATCAATTGACATAGGTACTGCTTGAAAACAATACATGAAAATAAAATAATAATGATAAAAGAGTAACAGAGGGATTTTTTAGCAATCACTCCTCCACAGTACTTATTTGCTTTTATTTCTGACTAGTGCCAGTCCATAAGGGTCTGGGGCTAGTCACGGGATAAAAACAAACAAAAAATTACTTTTTACATTCTTCCCATGTTGACTTGTCAACATCATTGGCATATATTTAATAATACAGTAAACAATACAAAATATTAATTTTTTCTCTTTGTAGCTTGAAAAAACCTGTAAGCTGACGAGTCAATCTGAGAATCCTAGTGATTATGTTGATCGTATCGAAGCAGCAAATGCTTCACCTCATTCAGAATCAAGTCAATCTAGTAATGAAGGTGCTGATAGTGACGATGTAAAAGTTTTAAGAACAAAACTCAAGTAAGTTCCAATAGATCATCGCTCAAATTAAGAGTATCATCACTGTTCAAAAATGATTTTTGAACTAAACTCCTCCACAGTGATTATTTACTCTTATTTCTAGCACTGTCAATATGAAGATCAAATCCTTGTATATTTTTGAAAAGTTTAAGTTCCATAAGACTTTCAAATTAACTTCACAGGAATTTAATATTTTACTTTACCATTTTTACCTAAATTTTTGAAACCTAATTTCATAGGGACAGGACAGTGCTTTTTCAGGAGAGGTGTTATATGCCACCAAATTTATTTACATGACACTCGTACAGTATGATCAAAAATCCCTCCTCCACAGTGATTGTTTATTCTTGTTTCAAACACTACATTGATATCATTTTTTTATTTGTCTTATAAGGAGCGCTCGTGAAAAACGTAAAGAAATGAAATTATTGTTAGATATGTACAAAGGAGTGTCTAAAGAAACTAGAGATAAAGTAGAACTTCTAAAGGATGAGAAAACATTACGTAACGAAGTTGACGCATTGAAAGCAAAATTGATAGTTGTCACTGAAGATGTAGTTGAGCAAAGTAGACGGTTTGCGGATGAGGATCATCTGAAAGAACGAAAAAAATTACAAACGAAAATTGATGATCTCCAGAAAACTATTTCAAATATGAAACAGGTATTTACTAATTATGCTAACTACCTTAAGGGAAGTAATTTTCGCGAATTTTTTTTTCAGATTTTTTTTTTTCAATTCGCGAGAAGATATTTTCGCGAATCAGGTGTTTAGGAATTTTTCGCGGTAACTAATTTTTGCGAATGAAAAGATTCAACTTTTTGAGGGGGTTTTAGAAATGAAGGAAACATTGGCATTGCATCGACATCTGAATATCTTATGAATATAGTCATACATTTTGCCCTAATAATCATCTTCATTGACCTCTTCTTCAAACTAGTCGAAGGCGTTCCGCTGGAAGTCTTCCTCTTCTACCCATTCTTCTTCATCAGATTCTTGTGTGAATTTTTTTCGCGAGAATTAATTTTCGCGAATGGCTAACCTTTGGAAATTTCGCGAGAAGAAATTTTCGCGAATTGACACTAAACTTCGCGAAATTTCGAGAATTCGCGAAAATTACTTTCCGCAAAAATTACTTCCCTTAAGGTATTCTATTCCACTTATTTACTGATCAGCTAATTACCGTATATCCTTTATTTTGCCCTCATATGAGCGTTCCTCCTAAAGAGAATTATTTTAAATAAGCACCCCCTGCAATAAGCGCCCCTCTCCTCAATTAACTAGCCCTCATATGAGCGTTCCTTCTAAAGAGAATTATTTTAAATAAGCACCCCCTGCAATAAGCGCCCCTCTCCTCAATTAACTAATAACAAAAATCAATAATAAAATAAAAATGAATATAGAAATACATACAACAAGGGCCAATATTATAGAATATATATATATATAGTAAACATTATGTACACAATATATATTGATCTGTGCAGAAGTTTCTTCAGTACAAAGAAATCAATCCATTGCAAGATCGTTGATTCAAATTTCTATGTTTTTAAATAAGCGCCCTACTCGAATAAGCGCACCCTCCTCGATAAGCGCCCGCCCTTGGGCGCTAAAACGAGGAAATACATCAATCTATAATAAGCAACTGTTTTTATTTGATTCCCATTTTTGTTATCCTAATTCAACCCACTCCAGTTATTAAATTTACTCATTCTTCCTTGGTTCATGTGTCATATTTCTGGCGTAAATGACACAAGCCTTTAACCTAAAACAATACTTATTTACACTCATTCAATAAAGTCTCTGATAGTAGAAAGATCTGTAGGCAAATAACCTCCAGTCTATTTGCCAATGCCTACCATAGAGCTTAAAACCACAAAGATCTTTAATACCATTCAACAGCATTTAACTCTTTTTTAATTAGTTTTATGGGAGACATTCAACACATTATTCAAGACGTCATGAGACGCGAGATGTCAACATAAAATGATGTTCTAATTAATAAGAAGATATTCTTTTGCACCAAACATTTAACTCCTAATGATAGCTAGTAACTAAAGAGCTTGAGATAAAATAATGTGGCTCTGTGTGTGAAATTCACTCTCTTTCACAGAGGCAAATTGCCTAAAAATATTCTGAAAAATCTCTCCTCCACAGTGATGACTGGCAGTTGTTTTAACCCCTTGTGTTTGTAGGAGGAAGGAGCATTACTTGCTGAGATGGAATTCACTGGACAAGCATTCGAGGAGATGCAAGATCAAAATACTCGATTGATGCAACAACTACGTGAAAAAGATGATGCAAATCTTAAACTAATGAGTGAGGTAAGTCGAGTCTCCTTATAATATGTCTTTCTATTATTATCCAATGGATTGCTTTCATATTAGCTTGGTTAAATATATTCAGCCGAATTCTATTGACACAAACTCCAATTATTTACAAGAATTTATTAAATCTCTGATGTCCTATTTGAAGTCTGTAAAATATCGAAATTAATGTACACAAATGTTACATAAAATTTCCATTATCCTTATGATATGTACTTCATAGCGGATAAAGTCAAATCAAATTCAAAAACTGTTGCGTGAGGAAAAAGAGGTACTAACAGAAAAGGTTTCTAACATGGGTTCCAGACATACTGCTGTTGAAGAAGTTATTAAGCGACTAGAAGAACGAGAGAAAATACTACAAGCAGCGGTTAGCAATATGGAAAAAGAATCGAATTTACGTCAGCAAGCAACTGAATGTCATAAACGCAAAGCTATTGAAGTTGGATCCCAATGCCAAGAAATGATTTATAAACAAGAATCCCTTTCTAAACATTTCGAAGAGGCAAGTCGAAAATATAATTTACAGGGAAGAGTACTAATTCAACAATCTTGCAATAGATTGGTTTCTTCATGCTGGAGAAACCAATCTATTGCAAGCTTGTTGATATGTTACACCCTTCCATGCAGTGTTATTTTTTTTGAATTTGGTAAAATCTAGTTTTTTTAATGTCTACCAAAAATTTGTTTTTGGAAAGACTTTTTGAGACGATGGCTAACTTGATGTATAGAAGACAGACACAGACTGAAAGATGTTCTAAATATTTTGGAACCAACTCAAACACCTTAAAGGATCAAATTTGGGATATGTTTCTAGGCTGATTAAAGTAGTAGCCAAAATCAATTTGAATAATGCCCACGTCCTTGTGAAATTAGCATGAAGTTATGCTCGAATGTCACTCCTCCGCAGGGATTATTCGTTCTTTTTGAGGACTGAACTGTAAAATTTTGCGATATAAATTGATAAAGAATTGAGTTGTTAAAGTTAGAATAAATAATAGCTGTGGAGGAGGGTTTAGAAAAATCATCCAAGTTTTGCTCAAAAATTGTGCTCTTATTTTGACCAGTGATTTGTTAGTTTTTTTGCCAAGAAACTTTCATTTTGTATGTTAAAATTTCATATTTTATTTATAGAGTAAAAAGAGTGCTCTTGATAAGGCTAACCGTTTAGAGGAAGAAATTTTTAAATACAATCGAATACAAGAAGAAAATGCTAGCTTGAGAAAAAAATTAGACAAAGCGAAGAGAATGGAGTATCTTGGTGCATCGGATGAAATACTCGTAGAAGAAGTGAAGATGTATAAGGTATGAAATATAGAAACAAATAAGATCATCTGCCAAAATATTGATTATTCAAGGCTGAAGAAGGTAACTTACAATGAGTGTTTTTGAGTATAATTTTCAGCTTAACCTCCTTTTCTAACAGTAAGGCTTGTTATTATTTGTATTATTACGAAACTGAATGATTGTTATCATTGATACGTTATGCTTCCAACAATGAATATAACTACTGGACATCATCTGTGGAGGAGTGTTTTTTGAGTATAGCTTTTAGCTTTTAAGCAGAGGTTGAAATAACTACTAGTCATCGTTGTGGAGCAGAGAGATTTTGTTGTTGTGGAGCAGAATATTTTCAGCCAATATAGGTGAACATTATTCTAAAATATCTCTTCCAAAGTGATGGCCAGCATTTATTTCAACTCCTGGTTACATTGTATGGTGTATGACACATTATGTCATCTTTAGAAATGGTTGCTCCTACAATCTTGTGTTGTCGGCATGTAAAACATGCAGGGTACACATAGGACATGCTGGGCAAACCATTTAGCAAACTCTTGAGGTTGATTTCCACTTGCTGCAAAAGCCAAAAAAAAGACATATCATTGGTAGAAATTGACGTTACACATGTTGTGACTTCAATTTCTACCAATGAAATATATTTTGGCTTTCGTAGTGAATTTTAAGTCTAGTAGAAATCCAAGTTTATTGCTTATCTGATTGATTGATGTTTTTCTCATTTTCTTCCTAGGCAAAGTTGACATGCCCATGTTGTAATACAAGGCCGAAAGATGCAATACTTACAAAATGCTTTCACGTCTTTTGCTTCGAGTGCTTAAAGACACGTTATGATACTCGTCAAAGAAAATGCCCGAAATGCAATGCTACGTTTGGAAACAATGATTTTCATAAAATGTACATGTAGAACATTAAAATACAGTGGTTGAAATAAGAGTAAATAATCCCTTTAGAGAAGTAATTTTAGAGCATAGCTTTAAGTTTTATAGCCTGATGCTATGCTCAAAAATCACTCTTCCGCAGTGATTATTTACTCTTAATTTGGCCACTGGGAATAAATACCAATGTTATGTAAAAGAATACAATGAGTTTACGGTAGATCATATTAAAGATTCCAATCAATTACGTTGACATAACAATGAAAATACATTTATACGATCCTGAATTGACTTCAAAAATGTAACGATCATATTTGAAATAAGGATAGTAGATGTTTATTGAAGATTGCTCGCAATTAATGGAAGTGGCGGAGTTATTGACTTATTGACCATAGATTCTTGCTATACTCAAAAATTACTCCTCCACAGTGTTTATTTTTGTCTCATTTTGAGCACTGGACTCTGATAGCTGCACTATGTAGCATGTATGGACAAACCTGAATAAACTGCTAGACATCACCTGTGGAGGGGTGTTTTTGAGCATACTTTCAGCTTTGACGCTAAAAAAGCTGAAGACTTTACCCCAAAAACACTCCTCCACAGCTGATGTCTGGCAACTATATTCAAGCTTGGTAGACATTTGGTTTCTTATAGAAAGCAGTCAGATTTACAGTGGTCGAAATAAGAGTAAACAATCACTGTGGAGGAGAGATTTTTGAGCAAAGCTCCATACTTAGTAGCCTAAAGCTTAAAAATTGCTCATCCACAGTGGTTATTTGCTCTTATTTTGACCACTGGATTTATGTAGAATATTTTCAATTTTTTAGAGAACAAATTTTTTCATTACCTTTGATGTATTATATTATTTTCTAGAACGAAAATTATGTTATGATTTGCTTTTACAATTTTCTTAACCTTATCCTCGAAATAAAAATGGATAATCACTATGCTCTTTGAGCATAGCTTCCGGCTAAAAAGATCACTCCATCACAGTGATTTTTTGTTCAAATTTTGACCACTGCTGTTTCGGTGTTAACTGCTGGTCATTACTGTGGAGGAGAGTTTTTCAGAATATTTTCAGCCAATTTGGCTGAAAATATTCTAAAAATCTCTTCTTCAAAGTGATGACCGGCAGTTATTTCATCTCTTGGTTGACAGTTGACTTATAAACTGTGATGTGAGAGCTGAATCTGCGCTTCCTGGCCAATGAATAATTTCTTTATTTTTTTTTAAATCATTTTCCCTTCTCAAGGCCAAGGCCACTACTAGGAGTGGGGAGGGGATACTTTTTGTGCTCTCTCCAGATCTTCGTCTTTTTCCTGATATGTGATACAACCCTTAATCTACCTTATTTTCCCTAAAACATGGCTGGAACCACTCTACAGGGGAACAAGTAGACGTCAGTGCTTCCAGGGAAGTGGCTCAAAAATTTCCCTTGCAATTAAACGATGACTCTTTCACAAATGGTTTTACTCTGTGTAAATGTGGACTTGAAATAAGTGTAAATAGCAGTGCTCATATCAAAGAAATCACTATGGAGGAGTGATTATAAGCAGACAGGCTACAAAATCTTAGGCTTATGCTAAGTAATAATCACTGTAAAACCTGAAGTTATGCTCAAAATCACTCCTCCACGGTGATTATATATTTGCTCTTATTTTGACCACTGTTACGTGTTCTTTTCGAATCTATGTAGAAAAGGATTGATCTATTTACAGAAGAAACCAACCAATGGTAAGCTTGCTATACTCTCTACTCTGTATCAACAAATTGATGTATTGTGGGCTATTGATATGAGGTACTTTCTCAAAAACGTTTGCCAAAAATAAAACTATATAGAAGAGTGCTCTATCAACAAGCTTGCACTGGATTGGTTTCATTGGTACGAATAAACCAATCAAGTGCAAGATCTCTATTATTTCTAATTATAATTCATTATAGATGGATACAAAACATGATATTCATACGATGGTAAATAGAATACAAGCTTTATGGAGAGGTTATATAGCCCGAAAGAAATTGTTTGAAACTAGAACCGAATATCTTGCAATATTTAAAGAAATTGAAGGTGATTCTACTGATGTTTCCATTGAATGGCCTTATAAATTTTGTGCTCCTATGTTCAGAATACGGAATAAAATTGGAAATACGGATAATCCAGGTTTAAGAAGAAATTCTCTTCCTAACAGTACCACTGAAAATGATGACCAGATAATTTCAGATACATCAACTCCAAGAGATATTAATGCGGATGGTAATATGATTTCTACTGATTCAGTGGAAGTGTCAAAAAGTTCATCACAAACTCAAACAACAGATATAAATTGTAGTTCTAACGAGCATATAACAGAATTGGACCACAAGGACATAAGTTGTCAGACATCAATATGCTTTGATGAGGTAGGACATGATGTCACCATGCAAAGTAGTACACCGCGTGTGCAATCAGTGCAAAATGTTCTTCCTGCAAGTAGTATGCCAGATGTCCAATCACCACAAAATGTTTGTTCCTGGAGTAGTACACCACATGTGCAATCACCACAAAATATCCATTCAGCAATTAGTACACCATGTCTGCAATCACCACAAAATGTTTGTTTTGAAAGTAGTACACCACGTGTGCAATCACCACAAAATGATTGTCCAGTAAGTTGTACCTTACAAAACAATTCTGATTCAGAGGAATCAACTGAATGTAATTCACAGTGTGAAAGGAATGAAAAAAATAAACATAAAATTATCAGATCAGATCATACGGAAATATCTGGAAAGAATTCAAAACTGGGCAAAAAAGACACACGCGCAACAGAAAATGTAAATATTCAAAACAGTGTAAAAAATGTCAACAAACGAAACACTATAGAAACCAATCAAAACAACTCAGAAAATAATCAAAATGTTGCGGAGAATGTAAACAATCGAAACAATATCCTTACAGATAGTTGGATGTCTGATAAATCTTTTTGTATTTCCGATAATGGCATATCAGTTGATGGTAAAAGTGCGTCAGAGCTGTGTAAGATGAAAGAAGAACTATCGTTGGAATTATTATGGATTGGTCAAGCTATTTCTAGTAGAAAAACATATCTGAGTATAAAAAATAAAAATAGTTTAAATTAGTACAGTAAAATCTTTCAACAACGGATCCACTGGGATAACACTACCCAGTTATTTAAAACTTGTTCAAAGTCAGCAGTAAAGATGCTAGAACAATGTTGAAAACGTTGTTCTAGTTTCTTTATTGCGGACTTTGAACAAGTTTTTGCCCACTGGGTATTTTGTCCTTTGTTAGGAGGTGTCTGTCAGTCACCTAGAGGGTTTGCAAAGTCAAAGTAACTGAGAGGATGCTGCCGTGGTGTACAGGTTTAATGAACATTGTTTATAGGTGTTTGTCTGGTAGAGGACCAATGGTTGGTTGAAATAAAGATTTTTGAGCATAGCTTCCAGGCTTTAATGCGCGAAAATAACCTATTTAATTTCCACGCACCTTTAATGAAAATGAAAAGGAGTAAGGTATATCTTGATTTGTTGTTTTTTCCATCTTATAGAAACCAATAATTTAACAAGGTTATTGGTTTACCTCCTACTTAACAGATATTATTAGCTCGAAATACTTTTTTCCAACGTATTTTGAAATTTTAAGCGTAATACAATGTCCCAAATAATCACTATAGAGAAATAAGTTTAAGTATAACCGCAAGCTTCATAGATTTATTAACGACAGCGCTGTAATATTATTTTATTGGTGTATTTCCAGTGAGCAAAAACTTGTTCAAAGACCGCAGTAAAGATGCTAGAACAATGTCAAACAACGTTGTTCCAGTGTCTTTACTACAGACTTTGAACAAGTTTTTGCCTACTAGATATGAATTATTTATTGTGAATATGAATTATAATATATTTATGGACGAATAATCCTAGTTTTACTATGAGACTTTGAAAATTTATTACTGATATGTTATTGTTATGCTCCGGCACAACATTTAATTTTTTTGTATATTTTTTCTCCCACTCACCTAAGTTATAAGGCTGGTGCAAATGTGTGTTGGATGAAATATTGGACTGGTTTAAAACTTTCGGAATCTTTGGTGAAAAAAGAAGACCGAAAAAATATTGCATGAAAGTTCCAATCAATTTCATTCAATGTCTCATGCTGACATCCGGCATTACTTGGATGTTGGATTGGTATGAAAGCAATTTCATAAAAATTTGTTTAACATTTCATCCAATATCAAACAATACGATGGTACCTGATATAATAATTATGGTATAATAAATTTACTATCCGCAAAATTTAGTTCCTTAAAAAAGACAATTCTGTTTTTTTTTATATAATTTTAAACATACTTTTATTTGTGTTTTTGAACTCTTATTTTTAAATGACAGAATTTTATTTATAGTGCCTTTCTTTAAGTCATTAAATACTGCGAAAGTTCAATTTAAATTTTGAAAGTTAGAGGTTTCCATACTTTTACATTCATCTTTTATATCGTGGCTGTAAATCTGAAATAATAGATAAATTTGAAAATTATTGCAGGGCTCGAAATAACAACCGTTCATCACTGTGGAGGAGAGATTTTTCAGAATATTTTCAGCCAACTTGGCTGAAAATATTC
>JAULBZ010005579.1:0-13275 GCA_032360805.1 Neoturris breviconis | reverse complement strand
ATACGCATGCTCGAAATAAATTCCGCGCGGTATTTTCCTGCCCGAGCAGTAAATATCTCCGAATGGAAAACGGCCTTAATGGGCTGAGTACGCTGCATTTAAAGCGCATCAGAGTGGAGTATCGATTCCAGTTTCTGCAGCGGGATTTAAACCCCGACCGCACAGGTGAAAACCGAAGGTGCATACCACTACACCATCGCCGCGTAAATTTCAATAGTTATTAAAAATCTCAATGCATTTGTCATTTATGATGTTTATACTTTGACGTAGACGTCAAAACAAAGTCTTTTTTACGTTTTTGTTTAGTCACATTATCAAGAATAGCTTGTTCAAAATGTTAAAAAACATGAAGTGTTTGCATCCATATTTATTACAACTTGATCAACATTATTTACAACCACGGCAAAAAGTGACTAAATTTCCCTTCACTCTGTATGTTCTCGTTTTTTGGGGGCTCCTCAAAGCTGGGGTGAGGCGGATTTTGATTTCTTTATGTATTTAAATGTTCTTTCTCATAGTTTCCGGGGTTTTAGTGAAAACGTTAGAATATACCGAAATTTTAATCCGAAATTCCCAAAAGAAATCAAAATAATCGTGGAAAACGGGTTCACATGACTAAAGTTATCAAAATTATTTATTTTGTGATTTTAAGTAACTTCACCCAGTTTCATAGTATTAACATTACTTCAAAACAAGTTATGGTAAAATAATGATATCGATTTTTACGATTTTCTACCTGAAAGTAGGTGGTGTCAGTCATATTTTTTGATTTACTAGAGATATGGTGTTCAAATTCCGTCCGCATATGTATTAAAACTAGGAAAGATTCATCATCATCGCTTTCGTGGTTCGGAAGTTACTATAAAAAGGTGGTAGGGATAAGGGGGGGGGGAGCGAAGGGCGGAATCCGTCCCTCCCCCTCCGCCAGTATATATAGGGTTAAGGTGGATCAATAAAGTCGGGAAAAAATTCCCCAATTTAAAGATTTCCCTTTGAACGGTCCCATCAACAATTGAATGTTAAATTTTTTAAGTATTTTGAATGTTAAAAAGGTGCCCAAATTTTATCTTAATGCCGACATTTTTTAAACCGACTTGTATTTTTAGTCGATGTATATTTCTATTTTAGCTGACCTATATTTCCGCACAGCGAAGAAAAAGAGGTAGATTTGCTTATTGAAAATTAAGAAAAAACCGGGAAGTTAACGAAACACTAATTGTTACGCGGCAGTTCAAATTGTAGCAGTCACAAAGACTGATGTAGACTGACGTACTTGATAAAATTGTAATAAATAAGGATGCAAGCACTTTATGTAACATTTCAAACAATATAACTGGACTGTATAATGCTCTTTCACACTGTGTGCGACATCTTGATATGCTAAAATATGTAATGTACAATATAAGGATAAATATTGTCCAGATAAAGTCAGTTTTTAATATTATTACATTTTGAAGCAAATACACTCAAAGATCTATTTTTCAAGGATAAGAGAGTTTCTGGTCTAATATTAAGTAACTATGTTTGGTTCTTTTAACTGCAACTTGAAGCAAGTGTACTAGAAGATCTAAATTTTAAAGTTAATTAATTTAAGTTAATCTATTCAGAGTACATTTGATTCGTTCAACACGAAGTAAGTACATTAGAAGATCCAGTTTTTAAGGTTGAAAGAATTTCTGGTCCATTCATAATATATTTGCTTTGATAACTGCAACTTGACGCAATTACATTCGATTTACATCTAGTTTTCAAAGTTGCTAAACTTGTTGGTTTATTGATTGTGTACTTGCATTTTTTATGTGTTCTTCTCTGTTTCAGAAAATGTTTATAAAATGCTTTTATTTCATCATTGCGCCATATATATATTATAGGATTAAATCCAGAGTTTAAATTGACTGCTAAAAAAATTAGCGGTTGCACGTAATGAACAGGACCGATATGAGTAAATTGATCCTCACTACGTATGTATTTATATGACGAATATAATATACCTAAAAATGCTGGTAGGTAACAACATATTAATACCAGAGATATAACATTAATTGTCACAGTTACTTTCCTTTTTCGATTCATTATTCGAGGAATTTCACCACAAATTTTATTGGTTTTTCTAGTCTGCTTTTTTATATATCTCAGAAGTCTTATGTTAAATACAGAAATCCAAAGTAAAGCTGTTATGCAAAATAATCCAAAGCATAATAATAACCAACCGCACTGCCATTTATATTTGAAATATATCGTGTAACTATATCCAAATGCCCATAAGAATGAGATTGTTACTGCGGCAGAATATGCCACTACAATTAATAGTGTTGTCACATATTCATCATATTGCTTCTTCCTGGT
The DNA here is from genome assembly GCA_032360805.1 of Neoturris breviconis. NCBI lineage: Eukaryota > Metazoa > Cnidaria > Hydrozoa > Anthoathecata > Pandeidae > Neoturris > Neoturris breviconis. The sequence continues at coordinate 10,929 of JAULBZ010005579.1, read as the reverse complement.
GATAAACATATATCGTTCAATGCTAATATACAATATAGCTAACCCCGAAATAATTGTTGTAAATAAAGTGCAGAATCCATTGATTGATATATACAAACATGAAGATTTGCCCCCATTATTTATGATATATATTTGAAAAGGTAGTACAATACTACCATTGAAGAGATCACAAATACAATTAAAGATGTACATCCAATGCAGTCTGCTCAATTTTAATTGCGTCTTTTTAAAACCAACTAGCAATGCTACATTTGAAATTATAATAAAAATACAAGTCGTTGTAAACGCTATGTTTAGTACCGTTTGGAATTTACCATTTACTACAACATTATGAAACGGACTGTCAATACATTCTTGATGATATCTTGTTGTAATATTCATTTTGTTTACTATCTAGTGGATAAAATCTAAGTCATCAATAAATATGCTAGAACAACGTTTTTAACAGTAAACTTCTTCATGCTGTAAACTTTATTTTTGAACATCACAAATATTTATGCTAGCTACAGTTTATATTTCCATAGTTACTGTAATATTCGGACGACTTAACTTCTTATAAGTGTAGAATTACTAATAAATCAAAGGTCCAGCATTGTAAAATGTTAATTAGTTTTTATTAGTTTTATAAGTTATTATTGCGGCCTATACGTGTCATAGTGAAAGTAAGAAGAAAAAAAAAGAAAAAAGAAAAAACTATACAAACACTAAATGAAAAACGTTTCTTTGGGCATAGATTTTGATAATGAAAATAAATACGAGAAGTTTCGTTGAAATAGATGACATTTTTTCTTTTTTATGGATATTTTGTCTAAACACGAATATAAAATTCTTATATAAACCAATTTCTGATTACTCAAACTATTAGCATGGGTAATCAAAATTTTGATATTGAACAATGTTAACATTTTTGATCTATGACGCATTGTCAACGTTAATAACTACGTTGAAAAAACGTCAAATACCAAACAGGGAAATAAGCGACGTACAAATGACGTAAGAGACAAAACAGAGTTGAAAATATTTCAATTATATTTCAAGTATAATTATGATAAAAGGAATCAATGACTTTGATTGGTTCGACAATGATGTGCCAATGTGGAGCAAATATTTAATGTTAACATCGGTAGTATTTTCTCATCTCTGCAATATCTCCTTGACTAAGCCCATTTCTTTGACCGATTTTTTTACCACGCTGTCTTGGTTCGATGGTTGTTTGCCACGGCCAATCTGCAAATGCATGCGCGCCATAATGCATTATGGAATCGTAATCATAGGGAAACCCAAGGTCGTTAACTTGTGATTGTTTATATTTTTGAAAGTTTAGTTTTGCTCCTAAAAAGAAATGCAAAGAAAACCGTGAAACCCGATTTTTAATTGACATCTCGTTGGAATGAGTAACGATAATTTTAATAAACTCCATACAGTTACATTTGATAAAGGAACAGTCAATGTGTTCTGAAAGATCACGATAAAATTAAAAATTTGTAGTGAATGTTTTACATAAACCGAAAACTACAGTGAAACCTGTATAAGTAAGTAATCGGAAGTTTAATGTCCTCAGGGAATCCACATCAGTTCGGTGGTTCTTCCTCCCATCCGACTGTCAACTAAGTATACTCAACCTGTATAAAGCGGGCACGCTATAGAGCGGACACTTTCAGATACACCACTGCTTATGAAACTCTCTTAAGTCCCTTCTGTAAAGCCGACAACCTTTAAAGCGGACATTTTTTTCTGCACCAATGGTATCTGCTTTATAAAGATTTCACTGCATAGACATTGACTGTAGAATTAAAACACATCACAGTTGTGACTTTGGAAATAATCAACCATAATCAAGACGAGATAGCCTACGAAGTTTTAAAATTTAGTCAACTTCAAATTCGACGGTATATATGCGAATCATGCGAATATATCGTCGATTTTTCGTTATTTTGTTATCGCTTATATAACTCAAAACTGATACTTACCAGACTTTATTTTGTCTTTATGTATGATCACATATTTATCACGATCTGGGCGACTTTGTTCATGAAAGAATCCAAGGGCGTGACCAATTTCATGAATTGCAATACCTGTCTTTCTGCAAAATTTTCCTAAAGCTACAACTTGTGCACCACCTGTACGCCCTACATGTGAGTAACATCTAAAAGAAATATAATTATAAGGGCGTTAGAATATGCACCCAGATTTGATATATAGATACACGTCGTGTGCCGACGGGAAAGTATCTACCCAGTGCGTACAAGGCGTCTAATCAACGTCGAAAAGACGTCCATTTTTGTCGCCCTGCAGGGTATTTTTGTTATCCTTTTATTCCGATCAAAATAATTCATCGACGACGGCGAACTCTTTCATCCTGGATGTTTGTGTATAATGGAGAACGTTGTTTTAGCATCCTTACTTTGGACTTTGAACAAGCATTTGCCCGCTGGGAAACTCAGTACACTTTCTGTTCACATAGAAAAAGGTACATCTGTAGAAGGGTATATATCGAACGTACTTTCCTATCCCGTCATCTATAAATCTAATGTAATCTCTTTGATTTGTTCTCTTCACAAAACGAATACATGTACTTCGTTCCCAGGCTTTAATTGCATTGTTGATCACATCTTCAGCTCCGTAAAAAGCACACTTCCAAAAATATCTCGAACATTCTAAGAATTAAAACGTCACAGCGTGAAAGATTACTTGGTACCCAGTGAGCAAAAACATGTTCAAAGTCAGCAATAAAGACACTGGAAGCGTTGTTCTAGCGTCTTTACTGCCGACTTTGAACATGTTTTTTTCTCTGGATACAACCTTGTTCCCAGTGTTTCTTCGAAATACAGAGAGCAGCTCTCAGTATTTCGAAAAGGCAAGAAGCCCTTGGAACGAGGTTGCACTGGGTGTAGACCCATTGACGTCATTTGATAATTTACCTCTGTCTAAGGTTTGTTGATGTTCGCTAGATTGAGACAAACCCTTAAATGGCGATGACAGTTATGTTTTAACGTGTTTTTTTATCCAAATCAATAATCAATGCAGGAATGACTAGAAGTATGAAAAATGAGCAAGTTTATGCAATATTATGGTTTTGCCGTCATCTAAAAATGCATAAATTTGCTGATTTGGCATATTTCTCTACATATTTTCTTGCACTGGATCAATAACTATTGATCTGTTTAAAACACGCTAAAAATGAATTAAGTAAAAAAAAATCTTATTTTTGGGCCTAAACAAGGGTAATATATCAAATCATAATCTTTGGAATTTACTTTTTAAATAGTTTATCTATCATGTTATTTACTTTATTTTTAAGTAGAATAGTTTGTCCAATGGTAAAACCCAACCATAAGAAATACCGATAGCCCTTTAAAGTGGCTTTAAAGGGGCATATAGCTCCATATGGTAATACACAGTCCATATATGGTAATACACAGTCCGTATATGGGGAATATAAAGTAATTATAATTTTACTTAGTCCATTAGATATTTCATAGGGCACAATACCATTCACCCATCTATATCTATCATGAGCTGTCACTCCCAACGAAAGAGGTTTACCATCCTCTCTCTCTTTGTCTTTCAAAGGAGGTGTCACATCACCTTCTGCTTCTATAATTTCCAATGTTTTCATTGGTAATATCATGTCACCTTCGATGACATAACCGCCATATTTGGCTAAAATAAATGGAAGATATTTAATTACAGAAATTTAACAAGGGATACATTATCCCTCTCCTCTATCCTTTCATTGTTTGGTAACTAGGGATAATTTTCCCTTGGTAACCATAGTTTTGACAGGTAGTAAACAAAAATATCAAAAAATCGACAACAACAAAAAATTCCGTATTTTTTTCTTGAAAAAAGTTCTGGCGATTTTTTTTTGATTTTTTTTGACCAAAATATTTTCACGTAAAAATTATAATCATGTATTGACCTAAGTTTCTGGAAAGTAACACGGTTCTATCAAAAAGGGCCCTAAAAAGCCTAGTCCTAATAGGGTTAAAAAGATGGAGAATAACTTGTCCGTTAATATATTATATTATTTTGTAACCTTGTTTTCGTTCTTGACCTTCATACAAAGGTTGTCCCTACGTCATTATGAGTGAATGCTTCAACATCACTGCTGTAAGAAACGTGCTCGAAATAACAAATGATCGTTGTGAAGGTTTATAGGCCAAATATTACTCTTAAAGTCGATTTACATTGGTAGAAATTGATTTCACACCATATGTGTTAAGTCAATGAGCTTGCAATTGATTGGTTTCTTCGGGACGAAGAAACCAATCAATTGCAAGATCATTGATTCAGCACCCTTCCCCGGGTAAGTATGTGGAAATCAATTTTTACTTAGTGATAATCCAGTGGGTAAAAACTTGTTCAAAGTCAGCAGCAAAGACGCTAAAGAAACGTCGTTCGATGTTGTTCTAGCGCCTTTACTGTTGACTTTGAACAAGTTTCTTCTCACTTGGTAATGACCTTGTTAAACCTAAATAAAATCATAACAAATTCCCCACCTTCATAATCTGCAGGCTTTGACTCTATTATTTTTACAAAAACTATAAAGAACAGAACGACAATACTGTACAACATCATCTTCAACTATGAATAACTTTAAGGTCAATGAAAGTTAAAAAAAGTACTAAAATTCATTACTAACGGGTCATCCGGTTTTACAATATTTCGACAGTCATTCTTTTATTCTTTTTTATATTTTTAGGGGGTAAAAATAACAAAAAAATATACGAATTATAATTTACACAAATTTGTGTTTTTGATTACCTCCTAAAAGTATTAATATTAAAGACAAATCTATATCCTAATGAGCAAAAACGTGCTTAAAGTCTGCGTAAACACGCTGAAGCTACGTATTCAATGTTATTCTAGCGTCTTTATCGCGGACTTTGAGCAAGTTTTTGCCCACTGGGATGACAAGATTTAAAATATAAGGAGGTCATAATTGACAAAAAAAAGTAAAAAAAAAACTATAACAACAATGAGGATGTTTTTTTTGCGACACCAGAAGTAGTATAAAATAATATGAACAGTTTTTTTAAATTTCTTTAAAAATATTCGTCATTTCGTTTGTCGATGGGCTTTTCCAGACAGGAATGACAATATTTTCATTGTTTGGTGTCAAATTTGACAAATATTTAGTATTTGGTCAACATGTATGAAGTTACTCCAATTTCAACTTATCAAAAATAAATTAGAACGAAAGCATATCTTGGACATTTGATATTTTCCCAGGGGGCAAAAACTTGTTCAAGGTGTCATTTTTTTCTTAGTGTACATTTTCGTACACTCACGACGCGCGCATTGCCGAGAAATAAGTACACTTGTCTCGAGTAGAAAATGCAATGCAAGTAGCGGATGTTATTTTGAAACTACATAAATCGCGCGCCTATTAATTTTCGCGTATATTACTTTGCGCGTAATGTCTGTAGTAATGATTTTCGTGCAAAAACGAACCTTGCTGCGAAATGGCGCGAATAAGGTATAACATATCAAATCAAAGTTATCACCACTGGGGATGCGTTTGGACAAGGTTTGGCTGAAGAGCTGTCAATTTCGTAAAAGATGGTTGAACACGCAGGTGCAGCGTGAATATACAACATCTTTTGTTGACTAGAAAGTTCCAACAGCGAGAAGTTTTTATATAAATTAACGTAAAAAAAAACTTTTATCGAGTTGGTCAATATTAATGGGACACTTTCGCTCCAACCAATCAACATTGACACGAATTTGACCAACCAATCAAAAACGACGTATGATTTTGACCAACCAGTCATACAATATTAACATTTGATGCAAACGATATAACGTAGTTTGAACGAGATAATTTTATAAGGGCATCGTTTTTCATAAATATTAAAAATTCATGTCATTTATACCTGGTTTTGTGCTGCTGGTTTTAAAGATCTTGATAGAGGAGAGAAGTGAGAGGGGATATACTCCCAGTCACTCTTAGGGACCATCTTAGAATTTCGCTCCAAAACAAAACATTTTTTGTTACGGTCAAATCAACTAAAATTGACAAAATTAAACAAAAACGAATCTGTACAGAAGTGTGTTAGGTCAATGAGCTTGCAATGAATTGGTTTCTTCGGTACGAAGAACCAATCCATTGCAAGATCATTGAATCAGTACCCTCCTTTGTAGATTTTATTAGTCTGGGTCAAAAAATATGCATGATGGATACAGGATACATGTTCTGTTTAAATTACACATCTAAAAATAATTATATTTACAAAAGAATAGTATATAAAAAGCATCTTCGGTGAAGAGTGGTGGTCAAATCTTGTAAAATCTTTACACTCTTCCCCGTAGATACTGTAAGTATGTAGTACTTAAAATAAAATAATCACCGTGGAGGAGAGATTTTCAGCATAGCTTCAGTCTATAAAACAATCACTTTTTTGATTAGTTATACATGAGCATGTTTATTACTCATGGCTCAGTGGGAAATACTTGTTCAAAGTCCGCAGTAAAGATGCTAGAACAATGTTGAATATGTTGTTCTAGCGTATACTTTGAACAGGTTTTTGTCCACTGGGATGGGTTATTCGATAAATGTGAAAGATAGAGTATAAAAAACTCCTAGCCCAGCTGACGCACGAGGTCTTATAAACGTCGAACATCGTGACGTCAAAGCGACGTCTTTTCGACGTTCATAGGACATTGCATTGGAATTTACACAAAATGTGACTTGAATTACTTTCAAGCATATTAAAATACGACAACCCAATGGACAAAAACTTGTCAAAATCCACAGTAAAGCCACTAGAACAACGTTGAAAACGTTTTTTTAACATCTTTACTGTTGACTTTGAACAACTTTTTGTCCATTGGATGGATGGAAACTATTAAGGGATTCGTAAATAAAAACTGAGAGCAATTAAGCTAAACTGAAAGCAATTCAAATCCAGGAGCAACCCAATGGGTACACGACGTCGGCTTAACGTCGTTTTGACGTTATTTGAATGTTAATCCGACGTTGTGTCTGCAGAGAAGTAGTGGTTACCACAATATACTGTATTTAAAATACGAACAAATAATCACTGTGGATGAGAGCTTTTTGAATTTAACTTCAGGTTATATCGACTCAAGAATCTCTCCTCCAAAGAGATTATTTGCTCTTCTTTCAAACATTGAAGAAATATTTATAAAAGATAAGAATTACATAAATAATATACAAATAATATGGTAAATAGTATTTAATTAAATTAAAAAAGGATGGACATTTAATAATTAAAGGTATGGTATTGAAAGTAGCCCCCAAACCAAGTAAAAGTTAAACCCAAGCACATAAATATGATTATACGTCAGTGTTTGAAATTTGTCTTTATTAAGATGGTAAAGTTTCAGTTTAAATAAATAATTGGAACACTTTTTTCAAGGTAAAATTATGTCAGGTCACTGTGGGGGAGAGTAGTGAAATTTTATACCAGGATAAACACATTATTAAGTTGATAAAGTCTCAGGTCAAATAAACCATTGGGACACCTTTATCACCTTTATTACATTAAATCACTGTAAAGGAGAGCAGTAAGATTTCATATCATAGCCTGAAGCAATGCTCAAATGTCACTCCTCCACAGTGGATATAGATTGGATTGGATACACATTATATATACTTCATAGCATTATGTATAAACTAAATAATAATTAATAATAATTAAAGCTTATAAAATATATTATTGTGCTGGGTATAAATTGGATACACACATTATACATATCATAGCGTTATGATATATATATTAAATAATATATTATTGTGCTCTTATGTTCTGTTGAGCCATTAAAGATAAGTATATTAAACATAATAAAAAAGCATGGTATCTATTAGCAGTAATAAAATATCGTAAACGTGGTTTTCATCATTTGTTATTAAAATTTAAAAGAAATAAAGAATAATGAAATAGAAGATTACTTATTCATTAAATATCTTCCTCTGTTGAATGATGTGATTCTGGTCAAATCTGGTAAAAAAAATTCAAAAAATTTCTTCTAAGTCAACTATATAACTTGTGGGTAATAACCTCTGGGCAAACTTTTTATTAAATGTGGTCAAAATCTCAAAGCAAAATTCAATATTTTTCTAAGTCAACTATTTAACCATTGGGTATAACCTTTCACCTTTTACTGAATGTAAAATCAAATTTTCAAATCAAGTCAAGTCTCCACTTTTGAAAAAATCTCTTTTTCGTCGATACTCGGTCCCAAATTGAAAAAGAAATTGGCCAGCGGTCTCGTAATATTGCCTAGATGCCATAACCAAATTTAAGGATAGTACCATGCCTTTTCGACCAATTAGAATCCAAATAAAATCCAAATAAAAATGGTGAGTCCATCTAGAATATCGCCATGAATGCTTGTACCAAATTGTACTGCCAACGCCGATGCTGCAAAGTGATTGCAATAGTAGCCCATCCAAACTTTGTTTGGTGAGCTAAAAACGGATCTCCACTAGGCAAATTCATTCGCAAGAATTCTAAATGACGCCATTGCATTGGTTGAAAACGATGTCACTTGAACAAATTCGCCTAGTGGAGATCTGCATTAAAATGTCCCAACTTGGTACAGGTCAAGAATGCAGTATGTAAAGGGTCACCTCTTATTACAGGATGGTCAGTACTCATTAGTCAATGAGCGTAAATGATTGGTTTCTTCGGTCCTAAAGAAACCAATCAATTGCAAGATCGTCGACTCAGTATTGTTCTGTAGCAGATATTAAATTGCACTTATTACCCGTAAAATCCGGTATATAAGCCCTGCGCTTATCTGATTTCAAAGACCTTTTTGGTGTGGGCTTATATGGGGGCGTAAAAAATCGTAAGTAGATTGAAGATCTTGATATTTCATAATCACTTTAAACACTAATAAGCACTTTAAAAAAATACGTGAAAAATGGTGAAGATGGCTGAGATGCACATCCTTCTTCAAAATCACCCTCAGAGTCGGAATAAGCACTACTCTTAAGGTGTTCTCTCCTTAAATCCCGAAATGGGCTTATCTGCAGGTGTGCTTTTTTGCGAGTGGGCTTATACACGAGTAGGCTTATAGGCCGGATTTATTGGTGTACCAGTCCTTAAATCAGTCCTTACACATCAAGTGTCTTTTCACTCAGGCAAAAAAAAGAGAAAAAGCTAACACTTACACTCCTCAAAAGACAAATTTCACAAATGATGAAAATGAGGCGTTTTTGCTCAAAGTATAAACTTGTTGCAATGCAATGCAATAACTTCCTTTTCATGCGGGCCCTGTGCATAACATTTGTTTTATTACATTGGAACAAGCTTAGTTGAACAACAAACGCCTCGTTTTCTTTATTTACGAAAAGGTCTATTAGGATTGTGGGAAGTATCTTGACAGCATTCTAGAAAATTTACATTTTCAAAGTTATTCCATGTTATACAGTGATCAAAATAAGATCACTGCAGAGGAGTGCTTTTTTATCATACCATGAGGCTAAAAAGCCTGAAGTTATCCTCTAAATCTCTACTCTACAGTGATTATTTACTCATTATTTTGACCACGGTAATACGTACCAACTTATACAAGACAATTTAATATATATAAACCTAATAGTGAAAACTAGCCTTACCACGCATTAGTAGACTCTATTTCCACTAGCAGTTTTATTTAATGGGTAGTTAACTTTATTATAGGGCACAAACGGATGCGTTAACGATACATTCTTTGATAATGGACCTTGATGCAAAACAGTGGAGGAATTAGTTGGATATGTAGCAAAACGACTATAAAATAAAAAAATATATATATTGTATAATGATCTCTTCGATTAGAATCACTGCGTAGGAGTGAAATTATTTTGAGCATTAAATCACTCCTCCTCAGTAACTTTGTTAACCCTATTTGGCCCAGGCTTTTTTGGAGCTGGTAAGGTCTGGGGGCGGTTCCCCCCATGAGACCTCAGGGTTGGTTAAATATAAAGTTGGTATGGTAATATTACAACATCTAAGGCGGCGTGTATATTAAGACTGTAGTGAGATTTTCCCGTAGTGAGTTGCAAAAATCTCACTACGACTTTCAATCAATTTGTAATCGTTTACATCAATTACCCAGTAGTAAGTTTCACTACGGGTTTGATTTCATAATGGCCTTCTACCCCGATTTTACTACGGTCTTCATGTAAGCGCTGCCTAATAAACATTTTGGAGTAGTTATTTTTTTGCTGATGTCATCAAAAAACACACTTCACAATGAAAATTTCGTTGAAAAGTGTGTATTCTTTCAAAGCCTATAACTTTTGTTCTAAAAATACTATATTTGTTAACATATCTTCCAAGATTTTCGTCAGAATAGCGCACCAAAGTTAGCAAAAATACCAAAATATCTGTCATGACGTCATCAAATGTTGTCATTGCAACGTGACGTCAAAATTATGATGTCATACAAAGATAGTGATGTAATTAGTCATTGCTAATGTTTGAAGCCTATTATGGTAGATATTGAATAAGTTATAAACATTTGTTATATCTATCTAGGGTATATTTCTATCTTTGCAGCGTCAACCAATCGCTTTTATTCAAAAATATGTATATAAAGAAATATAAACCAATCAAAATCATTCATTTAGTTTGATTGACATTAATTCATGGTTCGATAAATTTATCAAATGGCTTTAGCTCTCTTATGTCTAGATTTTAACAACAATGAATACTGGTATTCTAAATTTCTGCAGCGTCGACAAATTACTTTTATCTAACTCCACAACCACTCAACTGCTGACGCATGCAATTTTATACATTGGGCAATACCATAGTGGATCGGCTCCTTATATAACAAACTTTTATCTTTAACATTTGTAATATTTTCACTTTTATAAGGATTTAATGGTTTTGAGAAATAACCAATAACTTTTGATGATCACATGCTATGAACATTTCCACAATATGTGTGAATTAGAATTATGCTAAA
>JAULBZ010005578.1:0-13275 GCA_032360805.1 Neoturris breviconis | reverse complement strand
AGTTTTTCCAAACGGATTCGGGACCGAGTTATTAGCCCAAAAAGCCTGGGTCTTATAGGGTTAACCCAGAGAACGCTATAATTCCCGGGTGAGGAAGCAGCACATATCTCCTTTACCATATGTGGTGTACGCGAGACAGTGAACGGGACATAAAAATATTAGTGCTTTTTCTTGGCGGAGATGTTCAAAATAAAAAACGAATCATCGGAATTTTCTTTACTGGTATATCCCAATTGGAACTAATATAGCTATACGAACTTATATATTTATAATATTTGCGTCTAATACGTATTACATTTGTTTTTCAAATTTCAAAAGTATAAGTGATTTTAAGGTGCTCCAAAAATAAGAAGGAGTGCGAGACGTGTGTGGTTTCTTAGTTGTACTCCAGACCTCTCCCAACTCTAATTTTTTCTTTAAGTTGATTTATATTATATTATCTAACTTTTGAGCAAAAATCCAAATAGATCCAGATTGATCTTCGTTGAAAATTGGATGTCAAACTTGTTGATTTAAATCTTTTTCACTCCTGTTGGTACTGACGTTAGATTTTTAAGTAAATCTTCAAAAATAATAGGTTAATAATGCTATGTTTAAATTTAACTATAGGCTGTTGCCAGGGTAATATAAAGACACCTTGAAAATCGAAACAAATAGTCCGGGTAAAAATAGGCAAAAGTGTTAAAAATTGGGTGAAAATTTTTAATATGGATTTTCCTGTTGCTAAACTACTATATTTTCAGAAAAATGATGGTTTTCAGACTGAGCAGGTGGCAATTGGGTCCCAGACACAGGTTTTCGCGGCGTCCTAAAACTCTTCTATAAAAGTTTCTTAAGGAAAATGATGTAGTACCACGTTTTGAAAAGCCTATATCTCAACCAATAATGCTTCAATTTACTTCAGACTTTTCAAACTTGGCATTGGTACATTTAATATGGACTTTAATTAGAATTATTTTAGCAATTTGGGGTTTTTGTACAATTAAAAATGACGGGATTTTAACCGTTTTTGGTTAATTTTCACCTAAAAGAAAACAAAAACAAGGTGTCAAGTGTAAACAAGAAATCATTACATTGTTGCAGAGAATCCTACTGTTTGTTGTCAAAACAAATCAAAACAATGGCCTGTTTTCTGACTCATATGTCCATAACAAGGGCGCAGGAGATATGCGGCGCTTCAACACCCGGGTATTATAGAGCACTCTGGGTTAACCCTAATAAATCTGGAGGGAAAGGGGGTCACAAAGTGCCTGCGACATTTTAATTTTACGATAACGTTTTTATTGATATGTTATTGAAATTTGGTGACTTTTCCTAACTTTTATTAAGCATTGGCATTATTGATTTTTCTTTTGAATATTTCTAATATTTTTTGGGGGATAGCTTAATCCTGTACAGGGGGTAATTCTTTCGAAAATATAAAATTTTGTTAAAACAGTCTTTGTTGTTTCTAGGCTATATTTTCAACAATTAATGTTATTTATGAAAAGAATAAATAAAATATATGAATTTTTGGAAAATTAAGGACCAAGTTATATATTTTACAAACCAGATAATATATTTCATAGACTACCAATTTAGGTAGGTAGCAGTGACGTCACCAATTATTTATGTCAAGATATTTGTATTGAGTAGCATTATAAGTATAGCAAATTTTCGTGTCATTTTCGTTAGTGATTTGAAGATAATAGGCTATTGTCATTTTACTGGCTCCCCCCTCTCCTCCCCAGTAATATAGAGGCCAAAAAAGTGAACATTTAAAGAAGTAATGGAATCATGTTTGCCTTGTTACTCTCCTTTTACAATTATAATAAACGTGGAGATAATCAAAATTAAATGATTTAAAATATCTCCGAAAGAGAGTGGGAATTTAAAAAGTCACTTAACATTTAGATAGATTTGATTTAATGTTATTATTATTATAATCAAATTTGAATAATAGAACAAGGAGACGCTATAAAGTAATATATTGTTAATAAACTTTTACATCCGCTTTACTGCTTTACTGCAAAAGTATTTGCTCACAAGTGTCTTATAACAATAACAAAACTTCTTTAGATGGCTAAAGTCGGTTTCCCACTTCCTATTTTCTAGAATATTTATACCACCGGTACATATATGGCAAATTTGTTTCACTTGTTTTCTTAATTTTTATACTTACAGTTGAACCTCGATTTTCCGATTACGCGATTATTCGAATCCCTCGATTATTCGCGCTCTTTCGTTGGTCCTTGTATTTCCCTTAACCCTTTGTTAGTATGGTGGAGTATCCCGGGAAATTTGTTAATTCATGGGAAGGTATTAAAAGATTCAGTGGGCAAAATGTCACAAAAGTATGTTCCAGATTTTTAAAGTATGTAAGAAAATAACCTCCTAAATAACAATTTTTGTTATGTTACTCTCAGTGGTATCGCTAAACAAATGAGCAAGTGCACTGCCCATCTAAATAAATCGATTGTTTTATCATCAAACAAAAATCAAAACACCATTCCCTGTTACTTTAAGGCCAATTTAAGCTAATTTCGTCGAAACAAGGCGCAAGATGTATATTTCGCTTATATCACCTCTTTTAATTCTTCGACCTATTTTGTCGGTTCCTTGGCAGTTCGCAAAATCGGGGTTCAACTGTATTTATTTGTTTCGATTATGTACATAACTTTTAACTTGTTTGAAATACTGATATTAACAGGCTGTCTGTACAGTTACCCACGGCGTTTGTTCTACAATGTTCTAAAAACTTTGTCCAGGCAAATTACGACGACAGATGTGCATTCTAAGAATGTAAGATCACGCTAAACAAGATATTTTACGTGGATTAAATTTACAGTTAAGGCTAGAAATCTTTTAGCACGGGAATTTAATTTCCCGGAAGAAATATGTATCAACCGCAAAAGTTGACGTACACATTGATTTATTTGTTTATTTTCTCATGGCAGTTGTAAATGATAAACATATTATTATATTTTAGAAACTTGTATTAGGACCTGCTGCTAGCAAAATTGTGATACAATGTATTAATTTCACAAGTATCAGAGCATTAGTTGATAGCACCAAAACAGTTAGTAACATTTTACAACAAATAGCCCATTCCAGCCGACAAAAACCTGTTTAAAGTCAGCCAAATAATCTTAGAACAACGTTCAATTAACGTTGTTCTAGCGTTATTTTGCTGACTTTAAACAGGTTTTTGGCAGCTGAGATGTAGCTTTTAGTTTTACATTTTATTTTTGAAAATAAGACATTCAGAACGGCCAATCTAGCCACCATGACGAGACATCTCATATATAGTCAATATTCGTTTTATCGATCTCAATAAACCTATGTTTTACTTCATTGTTTGGTGAAAAATTCGAAATGGAGGTCCAGATAATGATTTTTTCAGTAAAACGTGCTCAAGTACCTAGGGTATTGTTTAAGAGATAGGGTAATGTCCGAGTTGGATAGTCCTTGTTCTGAGTTAAGTAGTTGGCAAATTAAAATCTGGAAAAAAAGCCATACTAAAATTTTGAGCTAATAGCATGTTAAAGAAGTTTTTACTGCTAAAAGAAATGATTGGGAAACGGGAAACAGGAAGACGAGGAGTGTTATTTCTACACGCATGCGTGAACTCTAAATATGCCTTTATATCCGAATTCTGAATTAGTCTTAATGTTTCTTATAGAAACATCGATAATTTTGTTTTAAAAAAAAAAATCTATACGCATGTGCGATGGCACTAAATTCGTCTAAATTATTTTTTTAGGCTAGAATTTCGAATTGGTCCGAATTTTTTCACAAAAAAATGTTTATTCCCATTTGGAAAATTATCAAGTGATTTCCATGCGCATGCACAAGTTCGTGTATTTAGGTACAATTTTGAATTGTTCTCAAAGTTTAAAACCTCAACATGTGTCGAAACTAATTCAAGTTATTTCCAAACGATGACGTGGACAATAAATACCTCCTATATGTGGAAACCCCGAATATAACCCTAAATACCCTCTCTTTACTTTACAGTCTCCAAGCTATTCGAATAAATATAGATTAAATGAAGGTGTTGGTTCTGACTCGGTAGCTACTGTACATAGAAACTCATTATTTTCGTTCCGAAAGATATGACATTTTCTGTTTGTACAATTTAAATCATTACTCTGTGGTATGAAATAAGCAGAGGTAAGGTGGAGTGGGACGCTTGATAATGTTTGGAAATTTAGGAAATCAAAAATAGCATTGAAACAGTCAACTCGCAAAAATGCTAAAATATACGTTAAATATAACTTGAAGTTAGAATAAAGTAACTAATCGACTAGTCCCTAACCCTGAGGTAGCGTTAGGGTACCATTGTTATCATGTACGTTTAGTAACTATTATTTCAACCTTTGGTATATAAATTTGGAAGAATTAAATCTTATCTAAATATTGGTATTGCCGGACGAAAAAAACAAGTCATTTTCTTGAGGGTAGGGACACTAAATACATCTCATATTTAGATAAGATTCAATTCTTCCAAATTTATAAACCAAAGATTGAAATAATAGTTACTAAACGTACATGATAACATTGGTACCCTGTCGCTACCTCCTTATGAAACATTGAGACTGATTCAAAAACATGGCCTAAAACCACGATTTAGACTTTTTTTTTAATATACGCAAATGCGCATGTATACAAATTGCATGACTTTATTCCGCACGAGAATATCGATGCTTCCTTGCAAAATATAGAGACCGACTCGTAATTCTGATTTAAAGACATGATTTAGGCGTATTTTAAGAACCCTTTTATATTTTTTGCAAAACGAAAATACCAATATTTCTTTATAAAACATTGAGACCTATTCGGAATCATGACAGAAAAACATGATTTCTTTATGAAACATTTAACCCGACTCGAAATTCGGGTCGAAAGGCATGATATAAACTATTTAGAGTTCGCGCATGCGTATGGGAATCGCTTGATTTTTTTCCTAATCCGCTATATCTATGTTTCACTGTGAAATACTGAGATCGATTCGGAATTTTGAACTCAAGACACGATTTATACCTGTTTAATTGTTATTGGCTATTTGTACGGAAATTATTGGCCCTCAAAAATAGTAACTCACAACTAGCAACTACCTAACTTCCAACTCTTTTACCGATACTCGTTGTTTAATACATTTTAGGACAACCTCGTATCTTGTACCTCGTGACAAAAAAAAGACTCGTTAATTTCTGCGTAGCTATATGAAGTTGATTTTAGGGTGCATATAGGCATCAAATTCTGAAAGGTATTTTGAAAGGCCTAATCAGGTACTGTTCAAGATATTTTAGGCTATAGGCATAATATTGTTTTTTAATTTGGCAATATCTCATACATTTACTTACTAAAATACGCATTAGGCATATTTTAAGAGCTATCAAACTATCAGCGATTCTTTAACTATAAATAAAGAATGCATACATACATACATTTTATATTTTGCTTTGTTTAGGATTATGATGCACTGAGAATGCTTGCAGCAATGGTTAACAAGTTCGAAACCTCTTTTGAATCTGTTTCTCTTGATTCAAGCAAATGGAATATGTTTCAAATTCGTAAATTAACACGACATCACTTTAAAGTGTTTTCAATATCGTTATACCTTGCTACAGAGGTTGGTAGTGACATTTAATTCCAAAGTGTACTTGCAGGGCTAGCTTCCATACCGGATAACCTAACATTAAAATTATGACCATTGCCTATGTTTTAGCTGTTTCTTCAATATTTGCTTTTTAAATTTATTCAAACTTCCGCATTATCCGATTACCGGATCCCTACTCCGACACGGACTCCAAACAAATAAGAGCATATAAAACGGGATCTTGAACAAACCGGACCACATAAAAACCTTACCGAAAATATTCAGAGCCAATCATAATCATATACTTAGTTTAGTTTTCTTTATTCCCGTTTAAATCTTTTAGTTTCGATTTCCCGATTATCGCGATTTTATTATTGGTAGATCCACGGAGAGTTTTTAAGCATAGCTCCAGGTTTTATCCTGAGTATATGCTTAAAAATCCCTCCACTCTAGTAAACCACCCCCCCATATTATCTAATTTATTATCAATCATGAGATCTTTGATGGAGGCGAAATCTGCCCCTGGTCAACCCTTCCAAAGCAACAAGGTCAAAATAGACTTGATAACCCACCCTTAAGCGCTTTAAGGCATAATGTATAAATGCGCATCGAACTTGGGAATAAGTAAATAAATTCGTAAATTATTTCTAGCGTTGAAAGTTGACTGTCGGGAGAGAATAAAGAGAAATTTAATTTTGCGTATATGACCGGATGACATAGAACGTTATGGCTTCTTTAATTATTATATTTGCTTTCTTTAAAAGTCATACGAACCGCGTAAACACAGGGCGGTCACCAACAAAAGCTTTTTTGAATTTTAAACAAAAATAGAAAGCATGCTTTTGATGGGAGCAAGGCACACTGGTAGTTATAGTTACGCAGTTTGGGCGGTATTAAGGCATTAAAAACTAATTTGAAAAAATTAAAATTTAGAAATTTCTTCCACCACACGTTTTCCCAATCTTGGGTGACAGGATTGCTTCTGAGTTTGTACTCTGCAGTATTGAATAAATGGGAGGGGAGCGGGTAAGAATAAGCGGGGTGCTGAAAATTTATTCTAGTATTCATTCTCAAATTTATTAAGTGGAGGGATGGAATAACACTCGTACTTTACTATCGCTGTTCCATGGTTTGTGTAGCAGGCAATTGGTTAAGGACTAGCCAATTTGTTAATTTATTCTAACTTCGCGTCATTTTAGCTTTTTAGCGAGTTGACTGCTTTATGTTATTATTGATTCCTAAACGTTGTTAAGTTGGAATAAGAGCGGGGGGAAGGGTGGGGAGGGGGGTTGTAAAAAATTTCCAAAAACGAATAAGCATCCCCCCCCCCCTCCCCTTTTCTTTATTCGATACTGCAGAATATGGTCCTTAAACATTAATGTACAAATATTCTTATCGTTTTATTTTAGTATTTTCAATTGCGTGAAAACATTCCTGATGAACCAGATTACAAAATAACAACTGGTGAATTTGAAATTTTTCCAATGAAGAAGATGTGTGGTAAAACACTGCTTAAAAAAGAACAACAAAAGTTGTTTATTTTTTATCATGCGCGTACAACATTCACTTTTATGATGAAGAAATTCAAAATGTTGCAAGCAATGGAAATTAAACCAAATTCGTAAAGAGCTTGACTGTTACAATGATACCTGATTTGCACTGGGCTAAATATTTCGTGCAAAAGAAGATCATTGGTAGAAATTGACGTTTTCTGCCTATATCTACCAACGAAAGGTCTTCTTTTGACTTTTGCACGCATTCTTTCGTCCAATGTAAATCTACTTTACAACTTGTATGCTCTTAACAAGTAAAGAGACTCTTAAAGTTTTACTTTATTCGCAGTACCCCTAACCAGTCCCTTGCTCCCTATAAATTTGTTTTTGAAGCAGTCACTCGCCATATTTATTTGATTAAGAGTCCAGGGCACAAATAAGCGCCCAGGGCACTTAATTAAATATAAACATGAAGATAAACCCGGATGTAAATCTCCCAGTAGAGAAAAAGTTTTTCAAAGTCTGCAGCAAAAACGCTAGAACAACGTTGAACGTCATTTTGCTGTGGACTTTAAACAAGTTTTTGACCACTGCCCAGTGGGCACACGACGTCAAAGAAACGTCGTTTTGACGTTATTTCGACGTTGTTCCGACGTCGTGTGCTTGGAAGGTGGGCTTAATGGTATTTCAATTATTTAATAGATGGTAATTTATTTTAGGATTTTAATATTTAAGAATTATTTGCTACAACATTTTATTGTAGCAATGAAAATGTAAGAATGAAATTGATCGACTTAATGTATGTTGTTTTTTCTGAATGCTACATGACACAAATGATTGAGGGTTAATTAATGAAACATACCAGCCGGCAAAAACTTGTTCAAAGTCGACTTTGAACAGGTTTTTGCCGGCTGGTTAGTTTTACCGGGTATCGGTACATGTCCATAGTTTAACCGGAGGTGGGGGGAAAGACCCACCTTACCTTATCTTGAGAACCAAAGAAGCTAAATCCTTGAAATTTTGCATGTAGATAGAGATCTCTTAATTTTCTTTCTAAAAATATGTATTTGTTTTGGGAAAATATGCAGAACGTGAGTACAATACACGCCTAAGTAAAACCAAAACGCAGAAAACGACCACGGGAAGTACCTCGAAATTTATCGAGCAGGCCTAAAACTCGACGAATTCAGCAGCGTAGTACCCAGGCTATTGGAACAAATTCGAATTTTCGACTCTTTGCAAAAAATTCACGTTGTATACAGTATTATTTTCCGGGATTGGCTTGAAATATCACACCTCGCATGTAAAGCTGGGTTTGTGTACACACTGTGATTAATTGGGCCGATTTTGGTTGCCATCTTAAAAAATTGGATACTACTCCGAAAAATATCTACAATCTTGGACTTTCAATAACGGGCATTTCACAAATTTCGACCAACAATACACTCCACAAGTAATGTGGAAAACGACCACGAAAAGTCCCTAGAGATTTGTCTCTGAAATTTATCGAGTAGACTTTGTCTAGACAAAGTGAATGTCTCCCCCCTTAAATCACCTTTTATTAAGTGGACATCTAAAACTGTTAAAAAATTATTATTGAATTTTTTTTTCCTTGGTCTTTTTTATCCAGTCAATGTACTCATAAAAGTAAATGAAAACACTCAAAAGAAAAAAAACTCGAAAATCAAGAGCAAGCAATAACAATCTTTTTTTCGAAATGATAGACTCTTGGAACTTGCACCCGTTTTTTAAACAAAAAGAATAACATTTTTTAATCGCCTTTTTAGTCAAAACTTCAAACTTTGTGCCCTCCCAACTATTTAAAACCTTAAGAAGCCCGATCTGAATTTGGTTAAGTTTGGTCATAGCTAATTAACAGCCGCTTGGCGTCCAAAAGATTTCTGCCGGTTAGGCAACGTTTTGTTTAGTTGCAGTTTCTAAAACTAAACTTGTTCAAAGTCAACAGTAAGCACTCGAAGAACAACGTTATTCTAACGTCTTTACTGCGGACTTTGTTGTTTTAATTTGGATGTTATCCAGTACTGGAGTTCCTTATATGTCGTTTTTATTTGATCTATCATTCAAGTTATTAGCTAAATTTTTGTATAATATAACCAAACCTAACCCATTGGAATAAAATGTATTCAAAGTGCAGTAAATACAAATAACGTCATTCGATGTTGCTCTAGAAGCTTGACTTTGAACAAGTGTTTGCACACTGGGAACAAGCGAAAGTAAAAACAAGATTGGTTTATTGTTGTAAATGTTTTAGGGGTAATTTTTAATTTTTGTTACAGTGGAAGCTTTGCAAAGCGGACAAAAAGTAAATAGGACGGTGAATGCTTTCTGATGCACTACTGCTTAAGAAATTGTCTTAATCCGATTTCAACCAGGGCGAATTCCGCCCCTGTCACATTTTCATTTATGTTTTCATTTATGTTTTTTCATTTTCAGTCTGTCCAACTAAAGCAATAGTATTTAAACTTTCTGACTTTTTGTTAAGTTACAAAATCACAAAAGAAAGATTTCTGAAAGTTTTTGTCACATGACTAACCCGTTTTCCCGATTTGTCCAAAATTTATAAAGTCGGATCTTTTTCGGATTTTGGGCGATAATCCCTGTTTTTATTAAAGAGCAACACAATAGCTCACCGAAATTAGAATGGAAAAATGCTATCAGAACACTTTTAATCATATTTCTAACAATATAAGCTTTTTAAGCATAATTTGCCATTTTAAGATTTTTGTGATGATGTCATCAGAAAAATGCTGACGTCAGCAAAAATATTTTCCCTAACTTGTTCCTTTCCTTTCAGCCTGCCGAGTTTTATCGTTATGCTATTAGTCGTATGAAGACGAATCGGTTAAATAGGTTTAATTCCCCTTTATAAAGCGGACACTTTTTCTGTACCAATAGTATCCGCTTTATAGATATGCACTGCACCACAAAACCTCTATCCTGCGTTTTGATTTCGTGACGACTGGACATCGTCGTCATACAAGACTGTCCAAAAAGTTTTCTGTCCAGGACATTTCCAAACAGCCATATGCCAGTTGATTTTCCTTACAATTTCCAGGAAATATCAACATGAACATAAGTATAAGCATAATTGACCTACATAATTGGAAAAAAGCCCTGAGAACCAGGTTGCTACACTAAATATACCGTTTGACTTCATTTAATGGGATCGCACAAACTTCGGAAAAATTTTCCTTTACTAAACAGGGTCATTATGTATTCCAGGGCTTTTTTTTACTACTTTTATGCTAAATACCCTTTTCGTGAAGTGTTTCGTAAATAAATCCCGTCGTTACGCGACATCTAATCATCATCGAAAAATTGATATAACGTCATTACGATTTTGACGTCAACTAGGATCATTCATAATTCATAAATCAGTTTTGTCCCGTCATGCTTATATTTGTGATGTATTTCAAGGAACGACATTCCCATCCTTCCTATTTTAAAGATAGAAAGTACAATGGCCACATCAGGTGGTTCTCCCTCGCTTAGCATCCTGTAAAAGTAAAAGTAAGAAAACAAGGTTTAGAAGGAGTAGTATAGTTAAAATAAAATACTAAAGAAGGCTTTTTTTCCCGTGTAATATTGTGTTAGACCAGGAGTGGGCTTATTTTCTATAGAATATACTATAGAAGGCTTATTTTCCCGTGTAATATTCAGGAGTGGGCTTATTTTTTGTGAGGCTTACATATGGGTTAATGCTTTTACGGTATTTTTCTTTCGATTATTTTATTGAACTACAAACATTTATACAACAGTAAAATTGACCTCACGTAACCTTTATCCAGAACCAAGTCTTTTCAATGTCTGTTTCCAACGGATTAGTCCTTGACGATTCATCTAAAGCAGAAAGCTGCTCATCTCAACTATTACGTTTTAACGAGTTTGTCTTTAGAGACATCTGTTTTCCACCTCAAGCGAGGTCTATTCGAGGGGAGGCGTTTACATCAATATCCCAGCGTATTGAGTTCGTTGTAACGAGATTGTAGCATTGGGGTGTCGATATATCGAGTTTGCACTGAATGTCTTTGTTTATATTTAACACAGTCATTTTAATCAATTCACATTCAATAAAAAAATAAAAAATCAAGGAAGCACCACGTTCCATTTACGTATCGCTCTGCATGTTTTTTTTTATATTTAGTCTCACTTAACTCACTAAGGAGTGTAACTGATATGTGAATATATTTTTTGACCATTTGGTAGATATAAACAAATTATATTTACTCGTGTATTTTTAAAAAAACAAACAAACACCGGTCAGCACACGACGTCGCGAAATCATTTTGTTGTCCCGACGTCATGTTCCACTGTAAGTAATCTAATTTGCTGTCAATAACACAGCACGAAAGCCTACCAAATACAGTTACGTATCTCCGTATTGGGTCTGTGTATTACCATATATGACAATACACAGTCCAAATACAGAGATATAAGTGACCGTATTTGGTTGGCATTCATACTGTACAATGTAAGAAACATAGGTTGGATATAGATTACCGTACTTACGGTAATGAACCCTCTTCTAAACAAAACTCTGGCTAAACCCTGGTCTAAAAGATTTGTTTTTACCCTTTATTAGTATGGTATGGACAAACATAACAAAAATTATTATTCAGAAGGTTATTATCTTACATATTTTAAAAATCTGCATCATACATTTGTGACTTTTTGCCCCCTGAATCTTCTAATACCTTCCCATGAATTAACAAATTTCCAGGGGTACCCCACCATACTGACGAAGGGTTAAACATACACATTATCTATGACACGGAAATAAAAGAATTTGCAAATACTCATACTAGGAACACGACGTCGGATCAACGTTGAAACAACGTCAAAATATATTTATATCAACGTCAGCTATAAAATGAAAAATGCATGTGCTGCTGAAACATAAAACCTTAACAAAATATACACAATGAAATGGTTCGTTTAACGTGTTCTATTTTTGTGACAACTAAATAAGTGTTTTTGGTCCAAATAAGGTTCATGATTCTATTTGCAGTTTGCAATTATTAGTTCCGTGTTTGTTATTTTTTTACATAAATTCAGAACGATTTCCCATTTAGCTCTTTCGTATAAAACATGCAAATAACACCCTCCTACGTTCTCCTATGTTGAAAATGTTGAAGAACTCTCTACTATAGATGACCTTTATCACATAGAAATAACAACATATTACGAAATGAAGACCAGCTTCATATTTATATTATATTTATTACAAAATAATCGTTACAAAAAATTCCTAAATATTAAAAGACCTAAATAAATTACTGTGCATTATTAACTAGTGTAAATACTAATTAGAGTTACTTCCAAGAAAAGACAACCTCAAAAACAAAGAAGACGATGGTGAATCAAATGAATTACACATCTGCCGGTACGTGACACGTTTTCAACGAAAAAGAAAGCTGTTTTGACGGTTTCTAAACATGGTCTTTTTTACGTTGAAAAACATCACGCGTCCATTAGGAACGGAAATTATGTCGTGAAATGATAATCAATTGAAACTAGCTGCTTATATCAATCAAAATTGATTGCATTTAAAATGAAATCATCAAACGGACTTTTATGCAAAGTGTATATTTGCATTAAATATAATAACGACGTGTGTAATTTCCAGTAACGTATTTCGGTAATCATTTAATAATCATGTTCAAAATAAGTATATCAAATTTAAGATCTTACGTTATAGGGTACTTAGGCATCTAAAAAAACTTTATATACAATATAATAGATTGTTCTATTGTGTTATACAAAGCCTTCACATGCGCTATAATTGCAAAAACATATATTGTAAATTTTTAGTTTTAAAATGATTAGTGAATAACCGAAACATGTTATTGAAAATAAAACGTGTTATTATTATTTTCATATTTATATACTTTATTTATTTATTGATGATTACAAATCATCTTGTAATCATTGAATTATTATTTTTATGTTTGTAGTAACTTTGTTTCTAACACTGATGAAGTTATAGGCTGCCATCTAATCGATTACGTGTAAATAAAATTAAAGAGGAGAAATTATTCTCTTTGCTTGCAATATTTTTTGAATCATAAAAGTAAATGTTAGATCTGCATGCTGAAAAATAAACAACTTTTGCTGATCTTCTTTCAGCAGTGTTTTATCACATGTCTTGGTCATTGGATAGGTTTCGAAATCACCAGATAT
>JAULBZ010005577.1:0-13275 GCA_032360805.1 Neoturris breviconis | reverse complement strand
ATATTCCTTCGGTGCAATTTCATTTTTGTTGAATTTTTTCAAATTTGGTTTCTTTCTATCACCTTTCTTGTTTTTGGAAATAATATTTGAGATGATAGCTTAAAATGTGTTTTTATCGCCACATCCAGTGGGCAAAAACTTGTTCAAAGTCCGCAGTAAAGACGATAGAACAACGTTTTCAACGTTGTTATATCATCTTTACTGCTGACTTTGAACAAGTTTTTCCCACTGGAGTCTAGCATTTTTAGATATTTCTAGTGAGCACATGATCAAAACGAGGAGATCTCTACCCAGTGGGTAAAAACTTGTTCAAAGTTGCTGACTTTGAACAGTTTTTTGCCCACTGGGTACAGTCATGGAGCATGCGGTCAGTTAAAACTTTGAAATATGTATTTGACCGGGTCGAACATCACAGTCATGTACAGAAGCATGAGGTCAGCTTGAACTTCTAAATGTGTGTTTAACCGGGTCGAACATCACCATCCTACAGTCATGTAGAGGAGCATGGGGTCAGCTTGAACTTTAAATGTGTGTTTGACCGGGTCGAACATCATTACCAAAATATTGTTGTATTCTAATAAAAAATAGACATCTATTTTTATCATCATGGTAAGCCTGGAAATTGTCCAACATCACCTGCGGAGAAGTATTTTTTAATATAGATGTCAGCTTTATAGAAGTTATATTAAGTGTTCAAATAAACCTTTCTTCTGCGTATTTGTTTTGAAAATTATTTTCGTCCTCCTATTCACAGTTTGTTACTAAGGTGTAAACTGCTGACTCGTATATTATGATGACGTAAAGATTCCGATTGCGGATGGAGATATTTCTTCAGACTTCTTGTTTGTTTTTGAGCTATTCATAATATAAAATATCAACATCATGAAAAATAAACCCGTCATTGACGAACGATTAATAGCTCTTTTTCGTATTAAACTCCCCTGCAGACGTCTTTTCTCGAGTGAAATACCCATTCATAACAAACCCCCGGTACAGAGTGTTTTCATACATTACAGCTGATGCAAGTAGTATTTTAAAAAGACATGAAGCCCTGGGAACTAGATTGACTGCTGATTCAAAATTACCGACTTCACAATAAGATTTTAATTGAAAAGAAGGATGATTTTGGTAATTATTGAATAGCTTTCACATACAGCTCGTATTCATTGACTAACCTTAAAAAAATGGTGTAGTCTGGTAACGTCATATCAACGTTATTGCGACGGTGTTATTGACGTGACTTGACCTTGAGGTCATTTAATATTTGCTCAGTCAATGATTTTACCAATGATCATTTCGTAGAAATCAGTCAATGGACAACCTCGTTCCCAGGGCTTTTCGAACGATCTTTCGTGTTCAAAAAGGCAAGAAGCCCTGGGAACGAGGTTGGTCAATGGACATAAATTGTAAAAATAGCACACTCCTAGGTGTATTTGTTTGGGTCTTTCAGTAGAGAGTTTCTACGTAAAAAAAAAGCCACAACGAAAAATCTTAAAATAATATATAGAACTGCTTGGATATTATTGGTCCTTCTCCCCGCAAAAGTAAGCCATATTGCGTATTACCCAGTGGATAATGTTCAAAGTCAGCGGTAAAGACGCTGTTCTACAATCTTGAACAAAAATACTGGAGACAAAATGATTTTTTTGCAAATAGTCGAAATTTCAAATTAGAGAAAAAGTCTATAATTTTGATTAGCAAGACGAATGGAAAAAAAATTCCAATTTGTTTCAAAAGCCTGGGTACTTGACTGCTGGGAACAATAGAATTCGTCGAGTTTGCAAAAAGTCTACTCGAGATGAATCTCTAAAGATTTCTCGTAGTCTTTTTCCGCATTTTTGTTTTACTTGTGGCGTGTGTTGTTCGTCGGAATTTGTAAAATGTATCTTATTTTATGTCTAGGATTATAGCATCTTTACAGCGGACTTTGAACAAGTTTTTGTCCACTGGGTTAAGGAGCATCTTAATATTTCGTACCAAATCCAACCTTTTTGATAGATACAAAAAAAACTAAATTTAATAAAATTTAACAAAAATGAAACACGTAGAAGGATGTTATGTCAATGAGCTTGCAATGGATTGGTTTCTGCAATATGAAGAGACCAATCCATTGCAAGATCGTGGACTCTACTACTTTTCTCTGCTTATATTATATAAAAACCATTTTTATTTCTGTCGTGTTTGTACCTCATATTGAGAATCACTAAGTCTTAACATCAGCTCGTATATCAATTAAGCTACATTTTTATGAAAGCGCAATTCGTGTAAATATGATCATCGCTCTAATAATTTAATTGAAGAGTCAACCTCGTTCCCAGGGCTTCTTCTCTCTTGACGAAAACGTCAAGAGAGAAGCCCTGGGAATGAAATTGTTGAAGAGCAGCCCTACTGGTTTACGATGTCGGATTAACTTTGACACAGGGTCTAAACGACATTGAGACGTCGTTTTGATGTTGTTTCGACGTTGATCCAACGTTGATTCGACGTTGATCTAACGTCGCGTGCGAGCACTGGGATATCTTAACAGTGATCAAAAACCTGTTCAAAGTCCGCCGTAAAGACGCTAGAACAACGACGAACGACTTGTGGATTCACTATGTCAAATGCTGTCAAATAAGATCTCCAATGGGCAAAAACATGTTTGAAGACGTTAGAAACGTTGTTCTAGCATCTATAAGACTGATTTTAAATAAGGTTTTTGCTCACTAGGCATGTACTAGATGGCAGATTTTGTATTGTCGTTTTTGCCAGATTTTGACATGTTCTATTCTAATCACCTTTAGTTAGTTAGAAGTCGTTCCAGCGTAACTGTCGTATTCCGCCGTAAGTTCTAGGATTTTGCCGTTCTCTGCGCTAAAATTCAAACAATAGATTTCCTGAGCTACTTTTTGGTCAAAATTTCAAATTCATTTTAATGCAACTTTAAGAAAATATTACTAATAAAATAAACTTTCATATGGACTTTAAAAAGAAGCTGGTGTCTTAAAAGAAATCTAAAACGTGACTACCGTAAATGATCGATTTAGCGCCCGTTTTAGAAAATGAGCGAGAACCAACTAGAGACATGAAAACCTGTTTTGCATGCGTTAACATCAAGTTGAAATATTTTCGTAAATAATCAAATAATCACCGCAAAGTTTATTACTACGAAATGGCTATGATGAACGAAAGATTAATAACCTAACCATGATATTTTGTAGTGTTTATCCCCTTTTTTGAATAAGCGCCCCCTTTGTAACTACTTTTGTTCGAATAAGCGCCCCTCTGGCGAATTAGGGGGGGGAGGCGCTTATTCGGTAGGGGCACTTATTGGAAATATTTACTCATACAACGGGGGGCTGATTCGGTAGGGGCGCTTATTCGGCAGAGGGCGCTAAATCGGTCATTTACGGTACGTCATTTTCTTTACAAATTCATATCTTTGAGTCTATTGGATACCAAGCAATCAACTTATATTTAATCCTGGATATTTAATAGCATTGGCATGATTAACGTTCTAAAGTTGAACCTTGGAGTTTTCTTACGAAGCCAAGATAACGAAAGAGTTAAGAATGAGGATTTTGACAAAAAATAATATTTGTATTTAAGAGTACTTAATCAGCGATCTTGGAATTGATTGGTCCTTTGTAATATAGAGCCAATCAATAGCAACCTCGTTTACTGTGTACTCTTCTTGGCATAGCTTTCTATTTAAACCTACCACCAGCACAAGATTTTGTACATTCGCTCCAGGCTTCCACAACCCAACTATATACAGCATTTTTATTGACAACTCCTGTATAACTTGTTGGAACATAGTACGTGTATGAAATACTGGCATCTAGTGGTTTCAATGCAAAAACCTAAAAATATATTCACCAAACAATGAAAACAAAGCATTCTTTGTGCAAAGTAGAACTTGTGACATTACAATAACTTCCTTTTTGTGCAGTGACAGTAACATATATGGCAATATACACAAATATATATTCAATAGTGTTGTAGTGTTGACTGAAGTCTGTCTCCTACTATACATTTACCATAAAGTAATTCAGAATCCAATAAATTGAACGAAAAGAGCCTAACAATGTGGTGGCTTTCTTTGCGGTGTAATTCTTACGTTGTTGACAAATATAAAAATAGGAATACTTACTTTAAGTTGTAAGGGAAAATTAATTGGTCCATCAATAGAAACTGTATTTACTTTATCACTTCGTTCATACTTGATTGTGCTACCATCATGTTTTAGTGTATTGGAATGAGAAAAGATGTATTCACTGTTAAGGATATTTTTACCATTACTTGAGAGAGCTAAAAAAAAAGAAAAAGACAGTAGTTAAAAATGAATGTTCAAAGTCCGCAGTAAATACACTAGAACAGTGTCGTTTGACGTTGTTCAAGCTTCTTTACTGCGGACTTTGAACAAGTTTTTGCCGTCTGGAAAAATACTTTGCAAGTAATCTTCTTCATAGCTAGCTGTTGGTTGTGTTTATAAAGGACAAGCTCGACTTGAATACAACAAAGCAAGAAATAAGGTGACAAGGTTAATGCGTCTGACAAAGGGAAATTTTGAAAGTGACATTGCTCAGAAATCCAAGACTAATCCAAAAGCTTTCTGGTCCTATATAAGGAGCAGGTTAAATGCTAAAACAAAACGAAATTCATCCGATTATGTTGAAGAAACTGATTGATATCATGTGTGGACCAATCGCTATTCTCCTTATGAGTTCGATACAAAAAGCAGCTGTCTCAAAAGACTGGAAGTTGGCACATGTGTCATCAGTTTACAAAATGTCTTGCTAAAAACTATCGCCTAATAAGTTTCACATCCATTTTAAGCAAGTTGATGGAAACGTTTATAAAACAAACAATTATGAATTATCTGACCACACTGAGACTAATTTCTTCCAAACAATTTGAATTCGAAAGGGGGCGTTCTACAACAACACAACTTTCACTATACCTAGATAAATGTATAGAGAAAATTGCCAATGGAGAAGTGATCCACTCAATTTATTTAGACTTTTCAAAAGGGTTTGATACTGTGCCCCACTGAAGGCTAACTGGCACTAAATTATATGGAATCAAAGGGAAAATACAAAACTGGATTAAGTCATTTCTCTGTAATCATAAGCAAATTGCTCAAGTAAATGGTGCAAAGTCAGACACATCAAACGTTCTGAGTAGAACTCCACAAGATTGTGTTTTAGGACCTGTGTTATTTATCATCTACGTCAATGACATTCTCAATAGCATTTCATCGGAGGGACTTCTCTTCGCCGATGACACAAAAATATCTGCAAGCATTAAATGCCAAGAGGATGCCCTCAATTTACAATCAGATATCAATCTGCTCGGAGAATGGTCAAAACGTGGCTTCTTAACTTTAACACAGATAAATGTCACGTGCTATCACTTGGTAAATTTGAAAACATCAAACATACACAGCGTTACATTCTCTACGGGAATGAACTAGGACATGTCCTTGATGAGAAAGACCTTGGTGTTACACTCGACTTTGATCTAAAATTCTTTTCAGGAACACATTTCATTGAAATTAAAGAAAGCGAGGTTTAAGGTTTAATAAGACGCAGTTTTTCATTCTTGGATTGCACTTTATTTAAAAAGCTATCCAGACCAGATATTGGTATAAGAAATAAATCATCCTGTACAGGGAAGGGGAGAAGGGGGGGAAGAAGGGGATAACAAGGTTCGTTGAGCGAAGGTTACATTTTTACTTTTGTGATTCCATAAATAGCTTACAAGAATAGCAAGAATTGACATTTTAGATTTGATAAGAAAGTACTTGAGAGTAAACAAAAAAATTGTGATCCGCGCAATTTGCGGGGGGCTTAAAGCTATTATTATTATTATTATAACTTCAGTTCTTACTTTTAAAATAAATTCTTTGTTGTTTTTTTCAGTACATCGTGGACTGGAAAGTTTTTACAAGATTCAAGATTCAGTTTGGTGTTTCTCCCAAATAACCACTATAAAGTTTTTATTGCCTACTTGACCTCAATGTGCGCACACCACGTGATCAGTTTACATGATGTAACATCTCGTAAGCAATTTACATGATGTACCCACATCACGTGATGGATTTACACATTACATCATCTTACCGATATAGTTATTTGGTGTGCCATTTTCACTGATTTCAATGTTAGTCACTCCAGATGGAATCGTGGTTATCTCGACGTAATCTAAAAGGAATTGTTAGGATAAATTATTTTCAGAATTAAACATTGAAATTGTTGGTTCTTTGAAGAAGAAGCAAATGTTTCTTGTCCCTCATTAAAATTCTGGCAATAAGTTTCAATGTAATGGGCTCATGACGTCGGATCAACGCCAAAACAACGTCAAAAATGACGTCGTTTTGGCGTTGTTTCAATGTTGATCCGACGTCGTGAGCTTGCAGGGAAAACTGCAAGAATTAATCCCTGTCGGAACACGACGTCTAATTAACGTCAGAAAGATGTCGTTTTAACGTATTTTCGAGTTCGAGTTGTATTATTTAGGACATTTTAAATTGTATACAAGAATATGAAAAAAGAATATTGTATTTGATTGGTTTATTAATTGTGGAACCCATCAAATTGGAAGGTGGTTGAGTTCAAAACACTTTTTGGTTGGTGGAGAATTGCCAAAACCAAATAAAAGTCTCACCATAAGAATCAGGAAACAATTTGAATTCGTTTGATACCACTTTGCAGGTGCTGTTGTCTCCATTACAAACACCACAACTATCCACCTCCGCGTTGGAGTATAACTGCATATCACAACCGACAGGTAGACAAGTTCCATTAACACAAACGTCGAATGAATTCGAGTTACATCGAGTACCATCAGCAACTTTATTCAAGAATGTCACATAAAAGAATTCCTTCTTTGGCATACATTTAAGCTTACACTCTCCTACATTGTGCTCAAATGCTGCCCATTTGAAATATTTTCCCGTGTGCTTTATTTTATCAAAAGCTGAGCATTGTAGCATACGGAAATCAACGGAACCATCTGGACAATCCTGATATGAAAAAATAATGCACCGCGTGAAAGTCTGCTTTGGTTTCTGTTTTCAAGCTTGATTTTCACTGGGCGAAAAATTCGCAGCAAGAGCCAAAAAAGAATACAATACATTGGTAGAAATTAACGTTACAATCGTGATACCAATTTCTAGCTGCCAACGAATTGCCTTTATTTAACATTCGCAGTGAATTTTTCGACTAGTGACTGGAGGAAATCAACCATTACGGTTCAAATCAAAAGTTCATTTGAATGAGAGGTGAGACTGAGAATGTAGGCTAAGACTTGAAACATGAATTATAATTGGCTCATTTATCTCATTTATCCAATAGTTTCGTTGATTCAGTAACCATGGCAACTCATATGCAAAACGTAGAATAAATTCGTTAATACAGTACGGCAACAACCTCGTTCCTAGGGCTTCTTTTTGCTTTTTAAAAGGGGGAGAATAGGAGAAAATCCCTGGGAACGAGGTTGATACAGTAGCCATGACCATGAACTCACCTGTATATTACACATTTGATATACGACATGCTCTCCTGTACATGTTGCGTTTGTTTCGTTACTAAAAAAGATTTAAAATACCATATTTAATTGTATAAGTAGCTTTGAGTTATGGACTTTATGTCAGATATATAAATATGTCGGAATGGCACTAACTGGATTGTCTATGATCTAAGAAGCGTTAACAATGTGAGATGAAGAATCTGTTGCTGTTTTTTTATGGAATTTCATTGTGACGGTTAGGAAAGTAAGATTTGCAATGAAGATTACTCTTCATGGGAATTTGTTTATCTCGTTTATTTATGGTGTGTTCCCAGTGGACGTCTTATCAACGT
This sequence comes from Neoturris breviconis, assembly GCA_032360805.1. Lineage (NCBI taxonomy): Eukaryota > Metazoa > Cnidaria > Hydrozoa > Anthoathecata > Pandeidae > Neoturris > Neoturris breviconis. Next base: position 5,431 of record JAULBZ010005577.1, on the reverse strand, counting down.
CGAAAAGACGTCTTTTCGACGTCGCGACTTCAAAAAGATGTCTTTTCGACGTTTATAAGACGTCGTGTGCCGGCAGGGTTTGTAGTTTAATAATGTGATGACAACGTCAAATGGTGAAGTGATTTACAACTCATAGGATCCCTAGGAACAAACGACCTCGTTCTCGTTATAGCCTATAAGAAACACAGGAATATCCATTCGAAGGTTGTATTGATCTCGTTGATCAAAGAATCTCATATACTCTGCCGGCACGCAATGTCTTATCAACGTCGTTGTTTTGATGTCGTGATGTCAAAAACGATGTCTTTTCGATGCACCCCCTGGGTTGATTAGTCATCAAAAATATCATGTTTAGCTCAGAAGGAATTCGGTTCCAAAAACTTTCTTATAATTTTATATCTTTCAAGTGAAGTTTTAGTATAAATGATAATGAATTATTTTTAATTATGAATTATAATTGTAGTGAATTATTCAACTTTTTCTAAAGAGTAATCCGAAGAGTAATCCGAGATTCTTTGGTAAAATATCCAAAATCATCGACACGCTAACCCCATAATTTCCTACATCATTAACACTCCACCCACATTGCATTGGTAACACCTCCACCTAACTTATGTAATACAAATCAAGTTAATAAGTAAAACAGCAACGTACTTTGATTTTAAACATTCTCGTAATTTCTGAGTTATCCCTCCTCCACACGAGCGCGAACAAGTTGACCAATTACCCCAATCATCCCAATAAGCGTATCCTTCAGTCTTGTTATCCTATAGGTAGAAAGAGTAAACTCTGCAGACACACGACGTGAAATCAACGTCGAAACGACGTCGAGACGTTGCTGTGACGTCGAGTGCTCACTGGTAAATCATCTCAAAATAATTTTGCAAAACACCGCAAAAACTTTTTCAAAGTCCGCAGTAAAGACGCTAGAACAACGTCGTTCGACGTTGTTCTAGCGACTTTACTGCAGACTTTGAACAAGTTTTTTTTCCATAGTGTTGAATTATTTTATTCAATTTCTTTTTGTAACTCGATAGTGCCTTATGAGTTTTCTTCATTCTGTCAAACATTATATGATCATTATAAGTAAAAATTGTCCGAATTTTTTTAAATGCATCCACATCGTTGCTCATATGACCCATCTAAATTAAAGCAAGGTAGTATCAACGTCATATATGTCCTTATTGACGTCGTTTGATCATAGCCTCTTGTCGGTTTATATATAATTATATAATAAATGTCAAAGTTAAAGTTAAATATAATCAAGTTCAAGATAAGATACAGATGAAATAAAAGACACAGATGATTTTTAAAAATGCAGAAGTATAAAATATAGATTTACCTGAGCTGATGTTAGCGATAATAATACCAAAACAACTGCAACTCCAACAAGTCTAAAAATAAAAATAAAACCTTATCACAGTCGGAAATATATGATTAATGTCGTTTCGACGTTGTTTCGACTTTGATCCGACGTCGTGTGTCCACGAGTGATATTCAATCTTCATCGTTGTCAGCATCACTTGGTATAAATCTGGTCGTATTATCGTTATATGCACGGCATAAAACACCACCGAATACGGTACCAGATATTACCGTATACAGACTGTGTACCCCATACATGGTAATATGCAGTCCATATAATCAGATCTACAGGACAATATCCAGTGTGCACGTCGGAGCAACGTCTGAAGGTCTTCGCGACGTCGTTTTTACGTTGATTCGACGTTATGTACCTGAATGGCATTCCGTAGTCGTCACGCCGTAGGATTTTATTGCACATCAACTAAAAAAACGTACCAAAAAAACCCAAAAAATTCTAAACTTTCAATGAAAACAACACGCAATATCTAGTCAACGGCAACGTTTAAGCTATGAGCAGATGCTACATTCGTACTGGGCCCATTAGGCGAACCATGGTCAACACTTGTTTGAGAAGAGTAAGAAAGAAAATATCCGGAATTTTACTTAGCGTCCATTTTATATATTTCTTCACTGGTATACAAAAATGAATCTGTATCTTTATTATGTCTTTTTTAAAGTATCAACTATTCTAAACGTAGAATATGACGGTTAGCCGAAGCGATTAGCTATGTCTGTCATTCCTTTATAAAATACTAGTCAACTTATAAATTCCACCACTTATTCTGTGCTTTCATGTAATTTATTTAAAGAATGGGTATAAAGCTCATCTCCAGTTCTTCTTGACTAACTGTTAGAACTAAACCGATAAAAAACTGGACAAATCGGATTAAACCAACCTCGACTTTGCACATTTGTTTTTTTGAAAAAAAAAACAAATGTGCAAAGTCGAGGTTGGTTTCATCCGATTTGTCCAGTTTTTTATCGGTTTAGTTCTGCACATTTGTTTTTTTGAAGTAGCCATATGGTAAGATTAAATTAGAAATGATCATGTTACCATACTCCTTACATGAGATCAATTTCTATCAATAGAATGTATTCTTTTGGCTTTGGTCGCAAATATTTTGCCTCGTGTAAATCAACCTTAATGACAATCATACTGATATGTAACACGCCCACCTGAAAATTTAATTGTTGCCAGATGGCAATATTGGGAAATAGTCATGTCATGATATTGTTTCAATCGCTATGTCCAATGGGCAAAAAAACATGTTCAAAGTCCGTAGTAATGACGCTAAAACAACGTCTGTTTTTAGATTTTAGCTTTTTCTACCAATCCCAGGGATTATATTTTATTTATTTGTTATTATAACCGTCAATTACAATAAGAAGTTATCATGCGGGTATACATCGAGGTCAAACAAGCTTATGAAACGTCCTTATATAAATTAAATGTTATTTTATCAGTTGTTTGACCATGAAATGCCATGGAATAAGCCACACGAAGAAGAATGCACTAAATGTTCATTGCATTTAAATTATACTTTGTCCGCAGTAAAGACGCTAACGTCAGATTCACCGAGTTGCTGCAGTAAATTCCTTATATAATAAGAACACGTCAAATACTCATCAGCCTCATTGTTCTTATTTTTTCTTCAATTTGAGCCTCAAATGCTCTTACGATATATTTAATTATTTTCTTGACCAGAACACGTAAATAACTTTAATCATATCAAATTTATTTAAAATTATGTTCTTAAACAATTTAAGAATTTCAGCCTGAAATGTTCTTAGCACGTTCTTAACTTTTGTCTAAATTTTAGCCTAAAGGCCGTTTTCCATTCGGAGGATTTTACTGCTCGGGCGGGAAAATACTGCGCGGAATTTATTTCGAGTATGCGTACTTGTGAAAAAATCTAGATTTATTCACAAATACGCATGCTCGAAATAAATTCCGCGCGGTGTTTTCCCGCCCGAGCAGTAAATATCTCCGAATGGAAAACGGCCTTAAGATTCTTATAAGAAATGTGTAGCGCGCAGACTACGCTTCCGCACCCAGGGGCAGCACACTCTGTTGAAAACGTTGTTCTAGCGCTTTACTGAGCGCACTCTGAACAGGTTTTTATCCATTGGGATATGGCGTGCAATAAAAATAAACATTGCTACCCTGTTGCTACGCGACCGAAGATCAATCAACGTAGAAATAATGTTAGTTGAACATATCGAGACGTCGTAACAACGATTTTCGGCATTCATTAGATGTCGCGTTACCAGTTGCTATGTGAGAAAAACAGAAGACGCAATAAATCCATATTCTGTCTGAGGTTGCTTGTTTCCCACGTTTTCAATAAAAATACGTATAAATGATCCGCCTTCATGTTTTTTTGGACACCTTATCAATATCAAACAACGAGGCTGAGTTAATAAGGTTGTCTCCTAACATGTTAAATGAACAGTGAGAAAACAAACACAAACGTAATTAATTTAGGAATCATGCCATTTAGATTGGCCAATCAACTTCGAGGTTACATATTTAGGTTTACGATCGTCTTTTACATGACTTGATCAATCAATCAAAGAAACTATCTTACAGAGAATATTTACAATCTTCTGTGCTCAATGGAACGTTCACAGCATGAAAGACTACTAAATACGGACTCCGTACAGCTCCGTATCCCGACTGTGCATGACATAATTTACCGTGCATGACATAATTAGTAGTCTATCATGCTGTGGTTCAAATTGAATTCAATCCCATTTCTATTGTGTATGTCGTATCGTAGGCTAGCGTATATTTCTGCTTTACCCAAATCAAATCTCTACGCTACTTGTGATTAAAATCTCTCTGTGGATCTTTCTAATTTTCTCATCAGAAATAATGCGCTAGTGCAAAGACGTAATCTTAAACATGAACTCTCAGTACGCTCATCTTATCGTTACCTCTCTAAGCACTGAGTTCCAAGTCTACCTATCTTATGTGCTGGGTTCTCGTATGTAAACCAAGGCAATACGATACAATTTGTGTGAGATCAACGTTGAAACAACGTCAAAATGACGTTATTTAGACTTTGTTTCGACGTTAATCCGACGTCGTGCACCCACTGGATTTGTTTATTTAAGGATCGCGTTTTCTACCAATGGAATGTCTTCTTTTGGCGTTTTCTACCAATGGAATGTCTTTTTTTTTGACTTTCAAGAGAAATGTTCCATCTAATAGAAATCACCCTTATATATAGAGTTTGGATAAATAACGGAAGATAAATAAAGTCTGCAAGGTGATGCGAAAATATTTTAGATTGCACCAATATATTTGGAATATTTATCTCTATTTAACAACAAATAACACACATATCATACCACCTTGGAATGCACGAAAATTTACGACAATCAAATAATGATACGCGCGGAAATTTACGCCAAACAAATAATGATACGCGCGAAAGTAACTGTAAATATGTAAATATTGACAGCTAAGTTGATATGTCTTGTTTAATCCAAACATAATCTTGTTTATCCAAACATTTTATCAACACCTTCAATATTGCCACCTATGTAATTCTCAGTTTTTGAAAAATATTAGGATTTGAATGTTTTGCACGAGCTTGAAGATATTTCACAAGCTTCTGCGCTTACTTCTTACAAGGAGGCTTCCTACTTACTTTTTGCCAGCAGAAAATATTGCTAATATGAATATAAACATTAAAATTTAGAAATAGACGCTAAAATTTGATTGAATTTAGTCAACCACGTTCTCCAGATCTACTTTCTCCTTGTAGAAGGAAGAACGGTGCACTGTCCTTCCTTCAAATAGAAGAAAGTAGCCCTGAGAACGAAGTTGGAATTTAGTTTCTTTGAAGCTGCCAAAAAAGTTCCTTTGGTACGATACATCTTTTTTATAAAAGCAACCATTTTATAAGCAACCAGTACTCAGACAGAAAAAAGTTAAGCACTCAATCATAAGCATACCGTAATGCATCGATTAAACGCCCCCTTCTTTTAAACGCCCCCTCAATTAAACGCCCCCCTAAGAACTAAAATATTTAATAAACGCCTCCCTCTTTTAAACGCC
>JAULBZ010005576.1:0-13276 GCA_032360805.1 Neoturris breviconis | reverse complement strand
CAATCCAAAACGTTTCTTATCCCAAAAAGCAGGAATAATTTGTAGTAGTAAAAGTTTCTTAATTTTTGAAGATTCTGCTAATAGGTTTCTTATAAACCGGTTTCTTATATAAAAAAAAAACGTGTACAGGGCTTACAGCGCCCCCTATGACCCCGAGCTGGTAGTGCAAATTTCGTATTAACAACACGCCCTCCCCCCCTGCCTAATATGAAATTTGTCCTCCGTTCCAATCTTTATTCTAATCAAATAAACGCTTCCTGGACTAAATATTAAAGATACATTTTTGAACCTAATTATTAAAGATTACTAGTATTAAAGACCCATTACTGGGCCAAAAAATTAAAGGCACAGTTACGATTTCTCTTCACATTATCTTTGCTCAATTTCGTTTTGTTTAAAAACAATTCTTCTATTGTTTTCTCTTATATTTTTACGCCTTAAATTTTCGCACCCCTAATTTTCGTGTACCTAGTGACTGTCGCGCTCATTTTTAATTCCACTTTTTCGCCTTTCATGAGCGATGTTTTCCGGGCCAAAATAATTTTATTTTCATTTTTTCGCATTTTTTTTCTTCTTATTTTAAATTTGTTTACTATTCTAATTAGATGCCCTATGGACGAACATCGAAGTCCGTGTGCTGTGCCGTAAGTTCCGATTTTGCCCAACACGTTTATGTCTGTTATTCCTCTCTTTCTCTCTTGTTAACATAGACCTCTTCTCATCTCCACAGAGGCTGGGCGCGTGGAAAGGCGAAAAAGAGGAGAGTGATAGACCTCCGTCTTGAACATTTGCATTTTTCCATATATTTAGCATGCGTATATGTGTATATTATATACTGTTGTGAAGGGGTGGGCAATATAAAAGATATATTATGGTAGCGACTCTCTGAAGCGCCACCATGGTTTGTCCATTGGCACAAACCCGTACAGTATGTTAAGAACGCATTGATTAGCTCCCTATATCCGAAAACAAAACCGAAAAATATTGTCTAGAACGTTTTTTATCGCATTTCATAGGTCAAATTTCAATGAAAATAAGGACCGCACTGCAGTGCACAAAAGGAAGTTATTATCAACCTCTTCTTTGAGCAGCTAACGCTTAGTTTTCATGTATTTGTGAATAGGTCTATTCGAGAAAAATTTGCCTGCCAACCTGCCAAATTGCTAGAGAAATAGAGGAATTGCACATCACGAGTTTACGACAACGAGGATAACTATATAAGATATGTAAAAGCATTATCGAGTTCTTACTCAAAACTTACTGACTTTTAAAAATACTGAAATATGTGTTCTTCCAACCAAGAAGCCCTGGGAACGAGGTGGAACATTTTATGAATTGAGAAGCGTGTATATCAACCATAACTACTGAAGCGTAAATTTAATTATTTTGCCGCATATTAATTTTAAACGAACCATTTTGATTGGTTAATATATTGAACAACCGTTTGCTCAGTTTAAAAAGTCAAACAAATCAGCGTCATGCAATTTACTCATTAAATTCACATCGTTTTGTTTTCAAATGAACTTATTGGTTTATTTGAAACAAGCTACAAAAAGTATGCAGAAGCGGAAAAGAATTAATTATGGTTGTACTAATCTTTGCATTACTATACTAGACGTATCTCACAGCGCAAAAGACTGTCGAACACAGTCCCGTATATTTTTGTATTTGGAATGTTTATTGACATATATGAAAACACACAGTACAAGTACGGAAATCATACGGGACCGTATTCGGTAGTTCTTTACGCTGTGTTTGTTATTATGCAATGTTTAGCAGAGTGTATTATGGAATGGTAAATCAGCTATAACTCTTCTGTGACGGTCACCCGTATTTACAATGTTTTAACGGTCAATTTCTTGTATTTTTTCATATATTAGGGGGTAATGATAGCACAAAATTAGTAATAACTTTTTGATTAGCTACATAACCCCCTTATATGTTCATATTATAGGAGTATTATTATGACAAGATTTGAAACATCAGGGAATTATGACTGTCACAAAATAGTTAAAATGAAGTTATTGTTTTTAAGATGAAAAGTAAATATTAAATACACCCAAATAAATAATAATGGCAGAGCGGAGACCAATCAAAAGTGGTGTATACCAATTCCATCATTTTATTACTTCTCTGATATCTGTACTTGCGTTGATGTGTATTGTTATATCATTATACAGTATTACAAACACTATAAGTAACACTAATAAAAGAAACGTGAAACGCTCATCCAGATCGCTACATCAATCTAGTAATATTCCTATGGAAAATTTAGACGAAATTAAATCTACAGGATTTAAACTAAGTTCTCCACTAGTTCATCTAGATGCAGAGAGATTATCATTTGATGATATGCCAGAAGACTCGTCCATAAAAAAAGGTGCAATAAAAAGTGATATATTTTATCCAGAAAGTTCCGATTACAGTTCAGCGAAAAGACATTCTCATCTTCGTTATTCATCAAGAAAAACATATGATGCCATGATGAAGGAACAACCTGCTACAGGACCTGTAAAATCTAAATTACCTCAACAACCAGAACATGCAAAGCTATTAAAACCTGTAACTAAAACTGAGAAAGATCACAATAAAAATGTTGAATTTCCAAAGTTTCCTGAAAACTACCATGCATCTGGGTTACTGATATTGCCACACAGTAATATTGCAGAACCATTTGAGATTTGGTATGCACCAAGTGTTCATAAAAGTAGAATTGATTACTATTATGGTAAGTTACTCTGAACAATCAGAGGGCTTGACGCATAATCAACGTCGATAAAACGTCGTTTTGACGTTTAGACCTCAAAATACTTCCTTTCGACGTTGATTATCGAGCCAGCAGGGACATAGAGAAAATGCTGACAATAATTTGCCTTTATATAATTTACTATGTAGGGAGCCACCCAGTGGACGAAACTTGTTCAAAGTCCGCAGTAAAGACCCTAGGACGACGTTGGAAATGTTGTTCTAGAGTCTTTATCTGCGTATTTGAAAAAGTTTTTTCTCACTGAGTGCAGAGAGTATCTAATAAATAGAATACCGAAAACCTCCGACTATAAGCCGATGTAGGCTCAACGTCGAAACGATGTCGCGACGTCATTTCTACGTTGTACCAAGGTTGATCCGACGTCGTATGACCACTGTGCATGCATCTCTAGTACACGGAAGCCGTGTACGTAACGCCCACAAAAAAAAGTAGCTACCCAGTGGGCACGTGACGTTTTTTCAACGTAAAAAAGGCGTAGTTTTGACGATAGAACGTCAAAACAACATATGTTTTACGTAGAAAAAACGCCACGTGCCGGCAGGCTATTTAAAACGGAAGTAACATTTGTGAAATAAATAGAGGGCGGACTTATAGTCTGGGTGATGGTAAATGTAGTGGACTGATACACAGGGCTTATAATTATGTGTGTGCGTGGGGGAGGGGGGAGGGCTTGGGGCACAGTAGGTGTTTTATGACATATTTACCAGGTAAACTAAATCCTGATATATATATCCAAATGTCAATAATACACGGATGTTTATTCTTGACTTACAAAAGTCTGGACACGAACGCCGAACTCGAAGTTGGGTTTACTCAACAATTCACTTCACTGCATATACAGAAACTATTACCTATTATGAGGATGGTTGCTTCTTATATTAACTGAATTACTAACTGAATTTCATTGTATAGTCTTCTATTTATCACCTAGGTACTGATAAGACGTATCAAAGAGCAGACAAAGGTTCAAATGGTATAGCATACAAATATGTTCCCATGTTTAACGATGTACAAGGTAGTTTTGATGGATGTTGGACACTTACTGGTACAAAAAGAAGACCAATCATACCACAAGTGATAACACCAAATATCACATGGTTTACGGTAAGAATCAACGTCAAAAATACGTTAAATGTCACGTTCTCACCGTGTTATATGACGACGTACCTTCACGGTATATACCCGTCAAAACGACGTCACAATTTTCTGTTGATGTTGTTTCGACATTGTTTCGACTCGGTACAAATTTTGTCTGTATATTCTTCCAGTATACAAAAATGTTTGGATTTTATGAAACATTTCTTCTGCGAAATTAAAAAAAAAAAAGTGGGGGCTAGGAGGTTTTCGAGGGACAATAGTAAACGTAAAGAAAGAAAACAAACAGAACGAGGAAAAGGTTTAATCCTTCATTAGTATGATGCGGACCCCAGAAATTTTAAATTTTGCTGTGAAAGTAAAACATAACAAAAATTATTATTTAGGAGGCTATTTTCTTACACACTTTAAAAATCTGCATCATACTTTTGTGACTTTTTGCCCCCTGAATATTCTAATACCTTCCCATGAATTAACAGATTTCCGGGGGTACCCTATCATACTAACAAAGGGTTAACTTTCGTTTTTAGTACAACAAAACAGAAGTTTACACTGGAGCGATGACAACAAAATGGACGTATCAGTATTATGCGTATGGAATGAAAAATTCTCAAAATGTTTGGATAACAAAGTCAAAACCGCATCGACCAATCAGATACGAGATGTATGGTTTTGATATGATGTTAGGCTCATATTATGACCATTATGTTTTGGAATATATTACGTTTGAAGATTGGGATGGAGGAGAAGACATATTTGAATTGCCACAAGGTATAATTTTCATAATGTTCTTGATTTGTATCTGGTTTTTTACACTTAGCAAATTGTAACACTCTGCAGATCAAATAAACGGGGGTGGGGATGCTTTGGACTCTTGTTGCGCAAACCTCTGACCCGATTGATAATGAATCGCAATAGAACCAAATTTTTACTTTCAAATTTTGTAGTAATTAAGACTTTATTCAACGCCTTAAGTACATGAAGTGGTGTTACCAATATGCTTGTTCATTGGTTGTTTTCAGGTGTTCTTTGTTACAATTGGACGAATTCATTATCATCAAGTCTTCAAGTAAATCCAATGCAAGAGTTTGCATCGTTCACAGCAGAAAAAGCGATCGATTCAAATAAACGTTATCACGAATACAAAAGAATACATAAGAAAAATATCTCAACAAATAATGGGGATGATGATAAAAGAAAACATATTTATAAACATAACATCAGGTACTAGCGAGAAAGAGAGAGGAACTACCGATTACAGTCCCGATTTCCCGTATTTAGCCTGTGTATTACCAAAGTCCATACTCCCAGCAGGCAAAAAACCGTTCCAAGGTCAGCAAAATAACGTTATATAACAACATTCACAGAACGTTTTTCAACGTTATTCTTCTGACTTTGAACATGATTTTGCGGGTTGAGTACGAGTATATATGGGACTCCTATGCTTTACATTAAAACCGGAGATGATAAGGGAGCAAAAGGCCCACTCCCACACATCTTTAGGACCAACAATACTAAGAAATGGTGAAAGATATTCTGATTTAATCAAAATTGTGTATTAACATTATGTATGCGGCGGGAGTATTATTGTGTTTTAACAGTACCCATTGTAAAAATAGTGAAACAAGTCGTTAGCTTTTAGGATTCCTGTACAAATGAGAAAAGGTAAGTGTAGATGTCAACAAACATAACAATTTTGTGCTCAACAATGAAATTAAAATACAAAACAAATATTCAAATAACAAGCAACAAAATATTCAAAGAACACCCTATTGGACCAAAAATGGTTCCAAAATGAACCCATGCTGATGATAAAGGCAAAGGAAGGGAAACAAAACTAGTCGCGGAAAGACTAGAGTGAAGCTGATAAATGGCAAAGGACCGAATGGATGACCTAACGAAGCATAATTATAAATTGGAAGACATTCCTATGAAAATATAACAACATAGGACACTAGCTTGATAACCTACAATAAACCAAGCATGGTATCAGGCAAATGCTAACAGACAAGAGAAGACAACACAAAAAACAAATAAAATAAATTAAAGTAGACACTTATTTAACATGAGTAAATGACACTGAATAGTCCAAAAGTTAAGTGCAATTAATTATTATTGTATAACAAATCTAAGTAGGCAAAAACTTGTTCAAAGGTTACTGCGGACTTACTTTGCCAACTGGGATGTAACAAATGGTATATAGTAGCTACACACAACGTGTAGCAAATGAGATAACAGATTTTATCCAACCATGCTACATCCAACCGTGAAAGAAAAGGCACAGTTGTCCTTCCTTCACAAAAAATAAATTTGTTCTGTTCAAAAACTGTATTTTGAAATGTGAAAAACTATAATGTTGCGTTTTTTTCTTATAGATATGTTCATTCACACAACAGAAGAAATCTCAATTTTAAACTAAAGGAAAACCAATTCCTTGACATGAGTAAAGAAGAATTGGATGAACAACATGAAACATTAGAGAAGGATAACAGGAAACATAAGGGTATAAAAGATATTGAAAAAATAGATAAATTCGACAAACGTCCACCAAAAGAAGTTGAAGTTCCTGATGAATTAGATTGGAGAGATTTCGGTATGATAACATTTTGTAAAACGATCTGTAGAAGATATGTAACAGCAGTTAATTCAATTATTTAAGAGTCATACAAATTCAACAATTCTTTCATTTATCTGCTAAATATTTAACGGAAGAGTTTCTCTAAATTTAAACTGTTTTTTAAATTGTAAAGTTTAAAGCTGTAAGACAGCCTAAGCAACGTAAGCACATTAGCTCCCATCAAAAATACGGCTTTACTTTCGTTTGAAAGACAAAAAAGCTTAATATCTTTACTTCATATCCAGAATGACGCCTAGGGTTTACCGTGTTCATACGGTCTTTAAATACCTCTTTCTTTTCAACTATGACCTTTGTATTTGATGAAGAATTTAGGATATAATTTTTTCTATACCACAGGTGCAGTCACTCATGTGAAAGGGCAAGGTATATGCGGTTCGTGTTATGCTTTCACCGCTGCAGCTGCAGCAGAAGCTGCATGGTATAGAAAGGTAAGAATATTTATCACAACTCCTTGTTGAAGCAAGCAGTCATAATCTGACACATTTTATCAAGGTATTAAGGCAGGTATATGCTAAATGTTTCAATACCTCGACTGTTACTTCTTAGAATAGTAATGAATGTTAATGAATTACACAGAAAATTTACAAGTAAAAACTATTTATTCGGTTCTTTAATAGACTGGAATGCTAGTCGAAGTATCCACACAACAATTAGTCGATTGTAGTTGGGGATATGGTAACCATGGTTGCAAAGGTGGCCATTATGCAGCAGGATTAAGTTGGATATTTGTTCATGGTATCTCAACTCAAAAAAGCTATGGAAAATATTTGGGGGAGGTAACAATTTATGCAAATTCGGCCCCAACGGTTTTGTATGTTTAATTTAACTGAGGCAGGAAGTAATTCAAAAAACAAAGAGCACTGGTGTGGAGGTTGGGAATTTGTGCTAAACTATAATCAAACAGAGGAAGTCCTGCAGGCGTTTTAAATGGGGCGCCTGGACAGATTTATCCATGCTTATGCGAAAGTATTGTAGTGGTATGCACTTTTAGATGTGGGTCCAATTCTTTTTTAATGTTCTTCTTTAGTACATTCTGCTCCTTTATAAAATATTGATTGAACGTGTATTAAGCCGGTGGTGTGTTAGCTCTGTTCTCACACGAATAGTGGTAATACTTTTAGATCAGAAAATTATTGCGTATCATACAATTTCTGTTACAAATTCATCACCACGTAAGATCGTAGTTACAAATAATTCGGACTGAATGTGAAACATGACTCTAATAAGGATGAAGATTTATATTTTGTCACATTGTGATGAATTTATTACAGGTTACACAGTATACGAATACTTAAAAGACACGTAAATTTTAGATCTAGCTGGTCCATCCTCTTTCTTAAAAATAAAGAAAGCCAACGAACGAGCTTATTAGGATCACGTCTTGAAACTCTGCTTAATGAATGTTTTATTGTTCTAGGAAGGCTATTGTCACTTTAATGATACGTGGTTTGGCGCAAAAATAGATGGATTTGCATATATTCAACCATGGAATAAAACTGCTTTAAAAAGAGCTGTTGCAAAATACGGTCCAATTGCTGTTTCACTAAATACATCACCATTATCGTTCAAATTTTACAGCCACGGAATTTACAGTGACCCAGCATGTTGTAAGTTATGCTAATAGTAATATTGGGGGCGTCTCAAGTACAAAATGTACAGCAATCTCAGCCGGCCAAAACCTGTTCAAAGTGAGCAAAATAACGTTAGAACAACGTTCATAGAGTGTTGTTCTAACGTTATTTTGCTGACTTTGCACAGGTTTCTGCCGGCTGGGAAGGGTACGGATACAACTCCATCTTTCAATAGATTTATTTACAAGCTTGTCGATATTCATTGTTAAATTCATTGAAATTTAGTTTGTATAGACCTATTCACAAATACATAAAAACGAAGTGTTGGCTGCTCAAAGAGTATAAATTGTTGGAATATTGCATTGCAACAAGTTCTACTTTGACCAGCCAACGCCTCATTTTCATGTATTTGTGAATAGGTCTATCAAAAAGTTGATTTTGGCAAGCAATTGTGACGATTCCTAAACAATGATACTTAAGGTGGATTTATTAGCCACATGGTTTCATTTAGAATTCGTGCGAATGAATTTGCCTAGTGGAAATCCGCATTTAGATTTGTATATTGTACGTAATCCCAAGTTTTTGTTATCTCTTCAAAGTGAAAACTCTGTTAGTCTCAATAAAATTTGATGCTTTGCCTCTAGCAAAATGTTATGAACATGCATAGTTAGCTATGTTATGTAAGAAAGGACAAAGAAAAAGAATAAATTTACCAAATAGAAGAATTTAGAGAAAAATAAAAAGATTTTTACAAAAATCTTCATTAAAATTTATCTGATTTAACATTTAATATATTTGGCGGATTTTTATTTAAAAACTTTTAAAAACAAAACTCGCAAAAAGATTTCCTTAACGCTTCGTTAGTATGGTGGGGTACCCCCGGAAATTTTTTAATTCATGGAAAGGTATTAGAAGATTCAGGGGGCAAAAAGTCACAAAAGTACGATGCAGATTTTTAAAATATATAAGAAAATAACCTCTTGAATAATAATTTTTGTTATGTTACTTTCACAGCAAAATTTAAAAATTCAGGGGGTCTACGGCCATACTAATGAAAGGTTAAACAAATACCTTGTCGTATCAAGATAAATTATAATGGCATCGAGATCCAAACCAGATATAACTATATGGAGGATCTCCGTACACGATATGGCAATATAATTATACCGATATTAAACACTTTCTCCTCTGCACGTTAAACAAAGGTCGGATTTCTCTACTATCAAGCCGAAATGCCAACTTAGAAAGACACACATCCAAACCTGGAAAGGTTCAGTTGTATCATAATCTAGTGTTTATCTAATCATGACTTAAAATTGATCATTCCAACTGACGGCATTGCAATTTCCTAGACCAGAAACAGTACCCAACAAGGGTAGAGACAAATCTCCCTCCGTAGAAAGATCTACTCTGGACTAATAGAAAAAGAAGATGCGAGCAAGGCAACTCGAAACAATCAAATGTGACAGTACTCCTAAAAAGTACATATCGTTAAGTTTATTTCTACCCCTAAGGTGTTTTTATCGAGACACTATCTCTAGGTGGGTTGCCTTCACTGCGACTTAGTGAGGCCCAACAGACACCGATCTGGTATTTTTACCTTGCGGTAGCGTGGTTATGGTTGTGGTTATAGTATGGTTATAGCATTATAACAGTATAGTTAGGATTATTGTTATTGTAGCTGTATGGTTATGGTAACATTATGGTTATGGTAATGATATTGATACTTGGTTACTTGACCACTTATTAGGCTATTGTAATGGCATTGTTATGATATGATTATGGTCATTTATATAACAGTATGGTTGTGGTTTCGATAAGTATGGTTACGGTTATGGTATGAATACGGTTATGGTATGAATACGGTTATGGTATGGATACGGTATGGTTTATGGTATGGTTATGGTCACAATTATGGTTATGATTATGGTATGCATAGTTATGATATGATTATGGTTATGATATGGCTATAGCGTTATAACAATATGGCTATGATTGTGGAATGGTTGTGGTAACAGTATAGTTACGGCATGGTTACGGTAACAGTATGGTTACTATATGGTTATGGTTATGGCATGGTTATGGTTACAGTATTGTTATGATATGGAAACGGTATGGTTAGGGATATGGTATAATTATGGTTATGGCATGGTTATGGCTACAGTATGGTTATGGTATTGTTACGGTTATGGTGTGGACACAGTATTTTTATGGCATGGTTATGGTTACAGTATGGTATGATTAAAATGTGGTATGGTTATAGCATGGCTATGGTATGGCTATGGAATGGTAATGGTATGGTTAGGGATATATTATAGTTATGGTTATGGTATTGATAACAGTATCATTATGGTTTTAGTTATGGCATGGTTATAGTATGGTTATCGTTATGGTATGCTTATGATTACAGTATGATTATAGTACTGTTCTGGTTATGGTTGTGGTATGGTTATGGCCTGGCTATGTCATGGTTTATTGGTTAGTGATGTGATTTAGGATTATAGGGTCATGTATGGTATTGATACTTGGTTACTTGACCACTTGGATCCGTTGCACCATTGTGAAATTGAAATTCATAATGGCAGTCATATGATGACCTCGATATCATAATGCTTTTCTGAAAATCGCGCCTTCCCCCTTAATATTTTTCTACTGAAAAAGTTATATGAATAATCATAGGAAATAAAAACATGCGTTATCATTTTTTAATTTGGTAAAGATTGAGCAATTCTTTTGAAAATTCAACTTTTCTTTTTCAAATTTTGTTTACCATTAAAATAGGCTAATTTTGATGATATTTAGGCCCTCACGCATCTCCAAATTACAAAATTTTCAAGACTGAAACAGGCGGACGCACAAATTTTGAAGAAAATCTGTAAGCAAGCGGTAAAACGTACGGCCGCACATTATTATGTGAGGCCGCATGTTTAAATGTGTAGCCTGATCTACAGACGAAGATCGATCCTCTCTCTTAGTCTATTTACTTCTGCAGTTAATGTAATACATTGACGTCAGAATTCTTTAACACGAAACGCGTTAATGTATGATAATTTATTCATTATTGATTGATTCATTTAAAATATGCTTGATTCCACTCTTCATTGCGGCATAATAATTAATAATGGTACCAAAGCTACCATGAAAAAGAAATAATTACTTTCTGGTTGCATAGAATTATCATACATTAACGCATTTCCTGTTAATGTTCTGACGTCAATGTATTACATTTAACTGCAGAAGCAAACAGACCAAGTGAGATCTGGAAGAATCGAACTTAGGTTATAAATAGGCTATAAATGTGCTGCCGCATATTTGAAAAGTGCGGCCGAACAAACCAGACACGATAAATTAGCCTACAATTTCGACGGCTATAAATGTAGGTTACGGTAAATTAGAAATCTAAAAATAATATTAAAAACTAAACCGCCTATCAGGCATTCATTCGAAATGCCTATAAACGTCGGTGATGGCTCTGTTTTCTGATTATACATTCTGTATTTTGCTAAATACATTTTATTTTCATGACGTCAGACTATAACTTATTTGGGAACAGGTACCTATTTCACAATTTTTAATTAGAACTTGCCACTTCTGAAGCGCATACTCAAAAATTAATGCAGAAGAAATCATACGGCATATACTTTAACAACCTCGTTCCCAGGAAACAAATCATCCGATTTCCCGCGCAAATTTCTTCCGCGTTTTTCGAATTATTCCCGCAGAATTACAAAACAACAAAGAAATTTTGTTTTATCATTGGCCAGACTTACCTACAAAAATATTTGAAGCAATTACTTTTAGATGTTATATTGTGCAAGTGACCATTACTACCGGCGTTTTTGCTGATCGAGAATCCTCGAGATGATTCACAGAGAATAGTAAAGAAAAAAGACAGATGACCCTCTAAGTTTAGTCATAAAAATATTTGTTTCGTAGTTATATAGCTATACATTTTATGTTGAAAAAATACAAGTTTCTAAGTTATGACAACAACGGGTATTTTTGAGATAGACGATTGCCACAAAGATGTTGATAAATCCAGCGAAGATGAATATGAAATCACAGACGAGGTAGGTTATCCATTTTTTGTCATATATCGCGTTTCTGTTTTATTGTGTCATATCCTTTATAGTCATTAGCTGTTCGTTAAGTATGTTTCCTAATTCCAGATTCTACTTCCCAATATATATAGCTAATATCTCCTTACTTTTTACAAGCACATGTCCCATGTAAAAAGCAACACAAATAGACAAAAAAGAGGAAAACTTTTATTCTTCCATTCCCCATAAACTTATTTCTTGGGGCATGTAGCTACAATATGTTTCAATTTATGATAATGAAACTTTGTTTCCTTATTTGACTCTTTTAACATTCAAAGATATTAGCACCAAAAGGATTGGCATACATCCATGGCATTTGAAAAGATGCATATTACTTTTTCTGGATAATTTTCTGAATGAGATAACAACATATTTAAAATCGGCATAACATCTTGAATAAGAAAGATGTATACATACTTCACATACTTTATGAAATGGTAGAAATGTGTAAAAATACTGAAAAAAAAATGGCAATATTGATTATTTTGGAAAGTTTGTTCCACTACAGTATATAAAGCCAGTATTTAGTAAACCACTCTATACCTAGATGTTTTATGTTTCTTTTGGGTATTGGTTTGACCCAAAATGAAAAAATGTCAACAAAGCTGCATGTTATTTATAGATACAGGCTTTTATTACATCAAAATTGTGTAAGAAACATAGCCAATTTAGTAAGCAGTTATAAAACATAAAAATATTCATAATTCAAGCTTAAAAAAGAAAGGAAAATTCTTCCATTCGAGGGATAAATATTGCTGTCCGTCCCGCCGAAACAAAAACTCTTAACAAGTCATATTTTTGCCTACAGCCGTAATACTTCATTTATTTTATGTTTTACATGTAAGCTTAGTGAATAAGAGTTATAAAAACCATTTTCTAGGAAGGAAACAAATTATGTTGTTCAAATATTCTGACTTGAAATACGTACATATATATACGTACATACAATATATACAACAAATAGAAAAATTTAAAATTATGAAAAAAATGTTAAACTCGTTTTAACCGCACTGTGTTAAGCTCTGAAACTGAGGTTCGGAAATCCCGAGTTAAGAAAACCGAGTTACGGGCCCGAGTTACGAATATGACGTCATAACCCGAGTTA
>JAULBZ010005575.1:0-13276 GCA_032360805.1 Neoturris breviconis | reverse complement strand
TTTCATTTCGCCCGAAATGAGATTTTTATCATTTCTGTCTCTGGTCATGTCTTTATAAGTGTTTACATGCTGAGGGCAAAATGAAATTCATTTCGGGTAAAATTTCATTTCGGTCAAAATGACCGAAATGAAATTTCATTTCGGCGGTCGATTTATCATGTAAACAGAAATCACCCGAAATAAACATCTTTGCGCATGCTCAAGTGTTAATGCTTAACTTCGCAAGTACACATGCGCTAAACAATTATGGACGATTATGTATCTATTAAATTCATTAAAATAATCAACACGTTTTTGAGATCTCATTTCGGGCAGATTTCATTTCGGGCGACATAAAACCCCATGCAAAGCCTGCCTAACTTTTAACTTGGAAAATACTTTGCTAAAATTTATTTTAACCTAATTTACTCGTCATCTGCATTACGATAATTTACAAACAATGGAAGATCAAAAAAATAGGCAAATATATATATATATTTTTTAATATGACATATGACACATTGTTGGATTCAAAATGTTACGCTGGATCTGTTTCTGATGTTTATTATATATAAAAAGTTACTTGTGAAAAGTGTTTGTATAATAACACTATTATCATACAAAATACAAAATTCCATACCCAAAATAAGCTATGATGTCATAAGTATGAAACTAGGACGCCTACTAATTATTTTTACGGTAAAATGTAGGTTATAGCTTGAAGTACTTTTAGTGTAAATTGTAAAGAAATATATGAAGCCGTTTATACTTTAAGGAGGGGGGTGGACTGTTATGCAACCTTAGGCTCTCAGGCTCCTAAAAAGCTTAGGCTTAATAGGGTTAAAAAAAGTTAAAAAAAAACATAAAAAAACAATATGATTCCAGCAGGTAGCTAACCACACCCATTATTGAAGAGGGGTGTTCTGGAAGATGTAACTTTGTATATCAAATTTATTGTTTATGGTTCATTTCTACCACGCCACAGCACGCCCTTGAATTCGAGATAGGGCGTCATACAACACAATCAGTTCATTTTACACTCTATTAATTTTTTTTATTTTGGCACCCATTCATGTTTGACGCTCTAATAAATACAATGAAAAGGCCTGAGTACGAATTATGCTTCAAGATATAGTTACTTTAGGCTATGTTAATATTGTCATCCATCTGATCCTAATAGCCTTGGCATAAACAAAAGTGTTAAATTTTGAAATGCTATTGACGTCTGCCAAAAGTCCGATCTTATAATGAAGTTACAAGGGTAGGGCGTATATATTTCTGTAACCATTTATATCGAAAGGTCGTCACTGTAACACTTCATGAAACTTTATGTCAGATTTATATCATATTTCAGAACTTTATATTTTAGTTCATATCCTGTTCCACATGGCAAACTCTCTACGACATCCCTAAATAACGAACCGTTTTGGTCCAAAAATTGTGGATTTTCTCTGTAATAGCTATCGATACCAAATGCGGATGCATAAGTCAACAATATAGAACATAGATCTATTTTCCCGTTAGGGAACATCTCAAAATTTCGCTCTCAAAACAATTTTTTTTGGTATTGTTAAATCAACTAAAGGTAACAACTTTCAACAAAAATGAATCGGTACAGAAGTGTGTTAGGTCAATGAGCTTCTTTCTTCAGTACGCACAAACCAATCCATTGCAAGATCATCGATTCAGTACTCTCATCTTTAGATGTTATTTTTGAGACGTTATTAAAAGCTTCGATTTATTCTAACCGCAGCAAATGTTTGTGTAAATTGTAAGCCAAGCAAACGATGTGAATTATATTATCCTTTGCCAAGAAATTTGAGAAGACCAGTGAAATTGAAGTTGGATAACGCGGAACGAGAATGTGTGATAACCAAGTGTAAACCACAATATGTCAATGACAAAATGAAAATACAGCATTAGTATTAACTATAAGCGCCCCCTTCAATTTAGCGCCACTCCAATATAGAACAATAATTATATAAGTAAAAAATAGGTAAATATATAAAACAATAATAATAAGAATATAGCAAAAAATAGTAAAATATATTTGCTTTCCTTCGATTTATCACCTTTTCCTTTTCAACATTGCACGAATTCAAAAAGTGCCCCTCAATTTTCTACACTTTTAAATAAACGTTCCCTTCGATTAGGCATTCCATCTAAAACTGTATGTAGCCTTTAGCAAGGAAATGTAGTAAAAAGACATGCTCCTTCGGGACTGCGGGATCATGATAATTTATATTTCTGATAAAGGGAGATGGTAGCTCTAGATAGACGCAACCAAAGTTTTCTTATAAAATTCAGCTAAATCAATCAAATGTTATCTGATAACAGAAATATTTGACTATAAAAAGTTTTTTGCCAAATAATTAGTAACTTTAAACCAATGTTATTATCTCGACCTTCAAACTTTATTAACATTTCTCTAACCATATATGTGAAATTTTGTAAGTTCTTATTAAGAGGATGAATCGTTTGTCTTTGTATAGACATATCAGCTATGGCAATCTGATAGAATATTTGGTATAAGAGAATATAATTCGTATTTATAAATAAAAGTCATCACCAGTGACCATTTCTGAATCTTCGGTAGAAGAACGATAGAGTAAATATTTAGCTCAGGCTTCTTATGTGCCTAATAATACTAAAAATAAATTTATGCAATAATTACGCAAACGAGTATGTAAACTCGTGTACATCACTACACACTTAATCTTGTTTATTTAGTTTATTTGTAAATAAACTACATGTAGTAGATAAACAAACTACACCTACAGAAAGGAAAGTGCTTCTCTTTTAAATGACGTCATAGAAAACATGCACAATGATGAAATACACTCTAAAGGAAAGATTCCTTCATTTAACATTGTTCACTGATAATATGACAAGATGAAACGTGACTAGGGTTCGGTCAACATATAATTAGTACCACGTGCCGATTCTAAATGAACCCTTTTTTTTCTTAGGTAATGTAATTTCAAAAGTATGACGTTATTTATTTAGTGTGGGAAGTCCGGAAGCTTTAGGTTTGTACAGGGTTGTGCAACACATGAAATGGGTGTTACATGTGACTCACTAACATGTTTAAACCCTTAAGTGCATTTCTTTAAATCCGTCGTTTTGTTTTGATTATATTTGTCCGAAAAACATTCTCACTATTGTTCTTTTTAGTTTAAAATTTGTCACTTCGACAAATTGTAAACTGAAAAGAACAATAGTGAGAAATTTTTCATTGTGTCAAAAATAACCCATCTTCATATTATGATATGAAATGAGTCTGTACAACTTTGTTGCCGGCTCTTTTGTGATTCGTTTTAGTACAGAAAAGGCACGTAGCTTGTGAAGATTGCAAAAATGAGATGATACCAGCTATGAATCATGTACAAAAATAGCAACTTTAGAAACAATATTAGTGTTATTTACAGGCTGTATTTTCACCTAATTAATGAAGTATTTGATTGTATTTGACCCGGTAAACAAGATGGCCCGTTTGCTGGGATGACTTTTCGTTAAGATTTAGAAAAATTCTGACCAGCTCGCGTCCATAGAATCAGTCATGTTTTTTTAGGTTAACTCTATAATTTGTGAACGGTTCATGGTTGAGCTTTCAAACTTTGCACATATATAATATAGTCCATTATAAATTATATATTTTAATATTAACATTTGTTGCTGACGTCAGCACTTTTATTGATGACGTCATTTAAATTAGCTTATATTGCAAAATGTCATGGTTTTAGACTATTGTTTCTAGTTTTTGTTGGGCGCATTGTTTTTGTTGAAACTTTCTACATACTTATTCCATAAAATAAAATGTTTTATGAAAAAAAATATTTGCTGAAGGCAGTAAATTTTGCTATTGCCATCACGAAAAATATTTTCTGAATTTTTTGCTATACCCAGTGCAGAAATATTTTTGTGATGATGTCATTACTAATGATGACGTCATCAAGGAAAATCAGGTGGTGCAAAAAAAAAATTAGGTGAAATTTTTTTTCCATAATTTGTCAGAATGTTTTCAAGCAAACGTAAAATTATACAAACTTTTCTTTTCATACTTATAATTCTGTATAAATTTTAGGAAAGGCCACAACATTTCAGATCAAAAAGAAAATTATTAAAGGAGGTATAACAAAAATATTGAGAGGGGTGGCTGGTAGAAATGGGGTTCATGGTTAAATAGAGTTGATTTCCATAATGAGCATGCGCAATTCATGAATGCTGGCCTTGTTGAAAATCGATTATATAAGAAAATACAAACCAGACCAGCCCGTTTAGCTGGCTCGATACATATATTCACAAATTTAAAAATTGTTGATTTATTTAAGAAAAGTGAACTAACCCATTTAGTAAGCTGACTGGTTTGACGGCCAGCTCCCTCATAGAATCAGACCATGCTCTATAATTCAACATTTACTTTTATGTTTGTTTAGATATATGTATTTTTTTTATTTGTTTAGGTCAACGACTGGTGAAGTTGGTATTTGTTTTCACTTATAAATAATTTTAAGTTAAAGTGTTAATGCGATACTTGGTTGTTATATTTGGCACTACATTTTATGTATATAGTAAAACTATATTTTATTCAAGTTTTCTAGCGTCAAATTACATAAAAACAAATGTTTTCAAGAAATATAATTAAATAAAAAACGTTTACAGCGCTGCTCCATATCTTGATAATATCGGAGAAATAGGGACTGCTTTATCTATTTGCAGGATAGAGCTAGCGATTTACCAGAGTCTTAAACATAGGTAGAGATAGCCTCAAGCATGTGCAGATATGGCTATTGATTTATAGGAGTCTCAAGCATGTACAGAAGGATATTGACTCACAGAAGATTCTTCAGGCATGGGGTTTATCGTTGAAAGATTCACTCTTATCAGCATTCTACTAAGTTAAAGTTTCCAAGTGATAATAGTATGAGTACATCCATGATCAAACGATTATATTTTTATATTTTTTTATTTTTTTGGTGAATCCGAATATAATTGATCGTTGATATAAAAAATACAATGACGTGACGCACCTTTTCATAGAGAGCAAAATCCAACATACATTCCTTTGAGTATGTGGTAATCAGTTGACACTTGTACAAAGTCCAATTTAAAAATTCGCGTGGGTGGATTTTTGACAACCCTGCATGATTTAATTTATAAAACATATTTTCACATGTTGTTGTTTTATTCTATAAAAAAATATTTACTTATCCTGTGATTTTATAACAATTTATTACAAGTTCTATAAAGAAATGTGACTTGTTTATGCCAATTTTAAAACGTTACCAACTGTGTTGTTTGCCTTTAAATAAACGTCATAGCTGTCAAAAGTCGGTTCAAAGTCCCCAGTAAAGACGCTAGAACAACGCTAAAAACTTCTTTACTGCGGACTTTGAAAATGATTTTACCCTGTGTACTTAAATGTACGTAAAGGTTTAATCGTGGAATTTCGTTTACTTTCTTCCTTGTTAACGGACAGATTTAGACCCACCAGGATAATGGTAAAAATAGAGAATTGACGTTCATGTGTTCAAGATAGGAAACTCGGTGTTTGCTAAACGAAAACGGTATACCCTTCACAAGCATTCATTAAACGATATAGATAATGCGTTAGATCGATGTCTGTGACTACGAATGTAATGGTCTATGACGCCACTTTTGTATAGTGTTTACAGACTGTGATATAGTCGTTTCTCAGCAGGCAAAGATGGGTTCAAAGTCCACAGTAAAGCCATTGAGTTGTAAGCGAATACCACGGTGCAGTAAAACATGATTTAGAACGGGTTATGATTGTCTGTCTACAGTCTTTTTTACTTGAACCTTTTCTTCTGACCTCTCCAAATAACAAGTTCTGGTGTTATATTATATCTTAAATTATTATTGGTCAATCAATTTGTGACAAAATAATTCGTGTCACAAAATAGTGCACATTTTTCAAGAATGATGATTAGACTACAATGCAAGAACTTTTAACCTCCATTTTGTTTAATTCGAGAACCAGTATATTTCTTTAGTACAATTAAACATTCCAGGAATCCAAATGTCAAATTCTGGTGTTTGGTATCATATCAGTTGATTAAAGAAACAAATATTTTTACGAAAGAAATATGAGTCAAATAAAATGTACCTATCTATTTGCAACATCCATTATTTCCAATATTTTTTTTAGAAAATTATTTTTTAAGATAGCTATCATTTAAGGGTTGCCTTTTCTGAAGCAATATTTTAAAAACAACTTTGTTGAATATAAGAAAAGAATTCTTCATAAAGCAAAGTCGATACAATCCAGTAAAACGCAGATGTTTGCCCACTGAGAAGGTAAACCATAAATTACGTGTTATGTCAGAGTTATATTGCACATTTTACAGATATAATAGCAAGGAACAATACTCAAACTTTTAACCTTCATGAATGTATTTGTTTAACAGAGGACTAGTTTATTTTCGAATTAAATAGTTTATGTTTATATATACCCAGTTAAATTTCCATTGTCTATTCCAGTCTTTTGTATTATGGAAAGTATTCCTGTATCTTCTCGTGGAATATATATATTTTATGATATAGCTCCTAGAGCTAACCCAATGGACAATATTTGTCCGCAGTAAGAAACGCAACAACGTTTTCAACATTGTTCTAGTGTCTTTTCTGCGGTATTTGAACAACTTTTTGCCCATTGGGGAGTATCAATGATGCCTTGAAATTGAGTATCCAATATACTGTGGGTAATCCAATACATGCTAGACTTTTTTAGTTTGTTCAAAACTAGGGCGGATTTTGTTCCATGCCTGGAGATCTCCGGATCCCCTTGGTTTTGATTCATGAAACTTGCGGTATGGTATTAGTACTAACTTTAATGAACGTTTTGGTCTAAAAATATTTTTGCTGACATTTTTTAATTTCACCTGGAAATTTTGTTTTAGTGGTGACCTTCGAATAGAGTGGGGATTGGGACCGAAATTTCGAAATAAAATTCATAATATATAGTATATGTGATACTGCCATTAAATATCAATGATACACTGCGATTATGTGTCCATCACATACTGCCATGATATACTGGGGTCAAGTATTCATGATACCAGGGGTTTAATATTTCTTAATATTAAAAGCCATAATTAGCTAATTAGGCATCATATTCCATCAATTTTAAAACAATTTCAAAATATGCCGAATAGATTTCTCAATAAGTTAATTAAAAAAAAATAAAGTATTTTTTAGATTTCAAGGAAACATTCCGGTCTATAGAATGTTTTATATCAAGGAGCTTTATTTTGATTTGTTTCTTGAGTAGAAAAAACTCGTAAGACTAAGTAGCTACTCTTTTCCCATTACATTTAATTGCAGGTGGTCCCTTAAGTCGTCCCTAGTTTCCATGGCAGACTTTGAAAGTAATGAAGAAGATTACCATTCTTTAAAGAAACTGACTTTTATTGAAGCATTTTGAACAAAATTGTTTTCCTCGAACAGGTATTTACAGTTGTTTACTTCTGATATGAAACATTATCCCCGTTTCACAAAAACAAAAGCATTAACTAATATGTGATACTTTAATGATACGGTAAACGATACCATGCCTTACATAGCTGGTAAACAAGTGTGTAAAATTACATCAAA
Source organism: Neoturris breviconis (assembly GCA_032360805.1). Classification (NCBI taxonomy): domain Eukaryota; kingdom Metazoa; phylum Cnidaria; class Hydrozoa; order Anthoathecata; family Pandeidae; genus Neoturris; species Neoturris breviconis. The sequence goes on along the minus strand of JAULBZ010005575.1, from coordinate 5,683 downwards.
ACAAGTTGCATAATAAACTAGAGCTTTTTTCGTTTTAATGAAAATATACATATATATAAAAATTATGATAATATATATATGGGAATAAATATAATATAGTAGAATAATAAAAAAAACTATTTCAAAGTCCGCAAGTGAAGACGATAGAACAACGTTGTTCGAAGTTCTTCTAGGGTCTTTACTGCAGACTATAAACAATTTTTCTTTTGCACACTCGGAGGAGACAGTTTTAATGAATGCCAAGGCTAACTTTCATTCTTTTTAGTTTACGTTTGGCATCGTGATTTGGTAGTTCATCAGAAGAATCGTCTGATGAGGCACTTATAGAGTTTGTGCGTATCTTGCTCTTTCTTTTTTCTGATATAAACGGTATAACAAGGGTTGATGATTTTTTGTTTTTATTTGGTAATGTTGAATGACATATTGAGATGTCTAACGAACTGGACGAGTATTTCTTCCGCCTTGATTTAAGAGGCGTTATTGGTAAGTCAAGTAGTTCTTGAATGGGTGTGATCTGATCTTCTGAGACTACTTCTAAACCAGTTAATTCCATGCAACTTATTGATTTCGATCTTTGTTGTAACAACAATTTGCTTTGTCTACTCAAATGTTTTAACGTCGTCGACCGTTTCTCTTCTAAATCATTTGTGTATCGGGAAGCTAACACTTTCATTATGCTTGTAAACCAAGCATCTCTCTCTTCGAGTGCAAAACAAAATAAATTCTGTGTTTTTTTCGTATCTTTCGAAGTTATTTTAATACAGTATCTACGACGAATTCCACGTCGTTCTTCGTTGACAGATAAACCGACATCATCTAAGTAAATGACATCATATGGTATTGACGTTAAATCACCACGGCGCTTGAAACAATACAAACATTCATTGGTGAGGATAAAATACTTGGCTTTTAACGAAAATGGTTTCCATAATGATTGAGATTGTACAAACATATATCCTTCTTTCATGTTAAGTTTAGCCATGTCTGCAGGGTTCATATTTATCTCAGAGTGTCTTTCTGATGATTAAGTTTTTAGTTTCTTCTAATAATGTTAGTATTCTACTTATAAGAGAGAAACGTCTCTTGTGAAATCGTAATGATTATAACTGTTTAAACAGTAGACTTTTCTTTTTATATATCCTCTTCACGTTGTTTGCTTTTCTTTTTAACAAATAACCATATATCCGCATACAGGGACAAAGTATATGTACATAATTTAATATAAGGTAATCGTACTCTTATCTTCCATGTGATCTACTTAAAACATTTTTATATAAGATGTCAACACTGTATGTTTTTATAATAAAATAAAGCATGATGTCATATTAGGACCCAGACTTCTTTTGTTCATATATATTTATCTTGTAAAATAGTTTATAAGTGTTTTCAACATGATATAGCTCTCCCACATAGATCAAGTTATATTATTGTTATATTATAGCGGTATATATTTTATCCACTATGTGGGAGTACTACTTTAAGGGTCACCCATAAGGTTGATTATGAAGAAATCGAATTTGGGTACTTTCTCATGACGTCATATTCAATTGATATTCAATTCATTTAATGTAGTAGTTATTCTCAGAACGCCACGCTTTTTTTGCTTCGTGAGTGGAATTTTGCTGGATAATCATTAAGTTGGATCGCTATAGTTAATTGAGTAATACATAGTTCCGACTATTGTTTTTTGACTTGACAATAAAACAAATCTGCTCTGTAATATATTATATAAATTTATGTTACTCACGTGAGACTGACTTCCTTTACGCTGAAATATATATGCATGCAACGAATCAGTGAATTTTGTGAAATTTGTTTCTCGATAGGTTTTGACAACCTCATCCCCTGGGTTTCTTCTTTCTTCGCGTCTAACCCGGAAAGCGAGAAGCAATAGGGACGAAGTTGAAATTTTGAGATCTTTGTGGAGAAAATTATCCGAAAACAGTAGAATACAAAACTAAAAATAGTAAGATTTAGCCCATTAACCCTGGGAATAGCAATAGGAAAGAAGCATTATTCCATCCCCACCGTTTACTTTGAGCATCCAACCCCTCGTTTTCATGAATTTGTGAATATGTCTATACCCTGACGTTGAATAGACATTGAGTTTTCACTGAGTATATAAAGTGATAACGTAGTGTGGTAGAAATTGTAACGAACAATAATTCGGAGTATTACAGAAATTTATTATTTTTTATGTAAGAATAAAAGTGTTTAACTAAGCATTGGCTCTAATGAACACTTCTAGTACTACATAGAATGTTAGCCTGAGTTGTAACTTAGTGATGTTTAAACTTCGACCACACTCCAGAAGTACCAGCGGTATATGTGTCTGCACATGAGAAATGTTAACACCATATGGCTAAACCAACTCGCATGCACCTAATAACTTATTGCGCTTTAAGGACGCAGTTTCTACAGACATATTTTTAATTTGACCATTTTAAAATCGTCATGATTAGTACAAAAATAACAAAATCTTAGTAAGCAAAACTTTTAGCGTTAACCCTGCAATATTATGCTGCATGACTTATTAACCACAAAAGTTATCGTGCTGAAACTTTCCAACATTTAGTACAAATCAATAACACACATATGCTGAAACTTTGAACTTGATATCATCTTCTGTTCAGTATTTCTGGGTCATAACTTGAAATCACATATTTTTAAGTAGGAAGTCCTTTGTAAATCAACAGTTGTTTTGACATAACTCGTGTTTGGGCAATGCTTGTAGCATAACACTTAGTCAATTTACTTGAAATCATAAAATAAATGTTTCTACCAAGTTTGGTTGCATTGCTAATCCGTTTTGTCCGATTTTTCCGATTTTTAAAAATCACTGAAATCACGGAAACTATGCGAAACAACAAGACATTATCTATCTGAAACGGAATTAGAAAAGCTCTTATAGAACTCTTTTAATGTCAATTCTCAGAAAACATGGTTTTTAACAAAAAATAGCTATGTTATATCATGGACGTCCATGGTTATAATTTTGTGATGACAAAATTTGGTACCATTCTGTTTCTTTTATTATGAACTATGACTGTGGAAAGTTTTATCCAAATACTTCAGGTGGTTCAATAATTATGAAAGGGGTGGAATCGGCCCGCCCGCCCCCAGTGTTACAGAACCCTAAAAGGTCCAGTACTAATAGAGTTAATATTATTTGATGAAAGTTCTCACACTGCTTAAATTCCGTTAATTTGCAATAAACCCAGTGCGCATAAACTTGTTCAAAATCAGCCGTAAAGACGCTAGAAAAGCATTTTCAACATTGCTCTAGCCTCTTTACTGCTGACTTTGAACAATTATTTGCACACCGGAAGTAGTGTTTGACAAATAATTTTTGTAATTTTTGTAATGCTAGTTCAGTTAAGACGACCTCCCAGTAAGCAAAAACTTGTTCAAAGTCGTTCGACATTGTCTTCCGGTGTTACTGCGAACTTTGAATAAGTTTTTTCCCACTAAGCTTAATTTAATCCTATCATGGAGATCCTATCCATATTGTCAATTTAATCCTATCCATATTGTCAATTTCCCAATATAGATCTTAAGGTGGATTTACACTAGGCAAAAGAATTTGCGCGAAAGTCAAAAGAGGACATTCCATTGTTAGAAATTGACATCACACGCCATGCGATATCAATTTCTACCAATGAGTGTCTTAATCTTTCACAGGGATTTTTCGCCTAGTGTAAGACCACCTTTAGCTAGTCTCTTATTAATATTATAATTATAGCTTATCTGTTTGTACAAAGATTTTATATATAAGCAATGCGGAAATATGACGTTTTCTAATTAGATTGTTACGTTTGCGAAACAAAACTGACGTCATTACCGATAATCTTAATTACATAGAAAAAATAGTTTCAAGTGATAATTATAGCATCAAAACCGAAAGTCTCAAATAAAGCATTACTGCGGTTATTTATTATTCTGTTCGTTTTTTGTAAATGGAACTATTACATTGACTAAAAGTTACGTCAGCTATGTTGCTGATTTGAACTAGCAAGGAGATAACAATGCGTAGCCTCTTCCACAGACTATGTTCAATTCTTCCAGATCTCACATATTCTGTTTTCTTCTGAAGTTAATGTACTACATTGACGTCGGAATTTATTAGTACACAACGCCTTAATAGATAGTAATTTATGCAACAGAAAGATAATTATTTCTTTTTCATAGTAGCTTTGGTATCATTATTAATAATAATGCCGCAATGAAGAGTCGAATCAGGAATATTTTAAATAAACAAATCAAAAATGCATAAATTAGGCTTCATTAACGCATCTCGCGAACCCTATTCCGCTAAACATTTTACATAACTTTCGAATGAATGGCTCATATGACTACACTCAGTATATCTTAAGGACGGGTATTCTTTCGTGAAAGCTATCCTACCTATCTATAATAGTTCTCCTAAGCTTTAAAAACCGAGAAGCTAAGCCAAAAACTCATTTTATGTAAAAAAATGACCGATGACGTCATAAAAATAGGAATTTTTAAAAATATTTTTAATGTAATTTTGAATATTTTTATGGAAAGCCTGAAGAAAATTACAGCATAGATAAAGCATGGAAGAACTATTATAAATAGGTAGGACATCTTTTATGAAATAATATCCGTCCTTAGGTACACTGAACAAATTTTATGACTTTTCCTACAATTTATCTAGGAACATTTTCTAAAACATTTTCCCCTAGCAACTATATTTTTGACAGGTGGTAAAAAAAAAATCAAAAAAAATGACATCATCAAAAAAATTGACCTAACTTTCTAGAAAGTTTCAACACTACAGCATGGTTCCATCAAAAATTATATAAAATTTATACTGACTATTTATTTTTTACACTGACAATTTTTTGTTTCTTAATTATCATAAAATTTACTAGTAAGCTTTTCCATCATGCACGAGACAAGCATGGTGACACGACTGTTCTCTAGTTTTTCATGTGTTCTTATATATTTATGCTGAATAGGAAAATCCAAAGAACAATACATTCTCAGAGATGAAATTGATTTAATTGTGTAATCCATTGTCACGTAATGACAGCTTTTTAATGATGTGTTAGAATCGCAGGAATTTTAAGTATTTTTCATACGTGCCGACGCGAGATTTTTTGCATCATTCGCGCAAACTGGCCATGAAAATATGTTAACCCTATAAATGCCCTACCCTGCAGATTTTCATTTTTCATCATTTACACTACATTTTGACGAAATAACACATCGAACACATGAAAATACAATGTTCCATTGTTTTCAAGAAATTTTATCGTTTTCAAGACAAAAGAAAGACAATGGCCTATTGTCTAATTAATCTTAAAACATTTTTAATTAAGTTTGATCTGTGCCAATTTTTATTAAGAAATTCAAAATTGTTTAGAAGTTAAGGGGGTAGGCCATTTTGAATCCCCTTCCTCTTTCAAGATAAAATATGCTACCCAAAAGACCCCAGATAAAATACAGTTATGGGAAATGCCCTATTCCAAACTTTTTTTAATAATTCCGAAACGATGAAGTGTATCTTGTTGCAACTTTCCGACTTTTATTTTATTTTATAGCCAAAATTCATCACCAATGAAAACATTTGTTTTTGTGATCAAACCTTGCCAATTGATTAGGTCATAACTTTTGATTGGATAAAGGTATTATAATGAAACTTTCACCAGTTGTTTAT
>JAULBZ010005574.1:0-13278 GCA_032360805.1 Neoturris breviconis | reverse complement strand
CATATATGTATGTATAATATGTATATATATGCATATGGTATGCATATTATATGTATGTGTATATATGCATATATATATAGGAAATAATATATATATAAATATGATGAATATGTCGAAGCACTGCCGTGGTGTTGCACAGTGTGAGAGACTACTGGATACGGAATCCGTACAGCTCCGTATCCGGAGTGTGTATTGCTGAGCATGTCATGGTTCCGTATTCAGTAGTATTTCACACCGCTAAAAGTTTTTCAAAAACTGCCACACGACCGCCGCCGCGACCGCCGCGAACGAAGGCTATTCCAATAACTCACACTACTCCGTATGTGTGATTTAAATAGCTATGTTATATTTTTTGTGATGACGTCATCAAAAAAATACTATCGTCATCAAATATTAACTTATTTGCTAGCAGAACAAACAAGGAACTACCACTTTATTGCTCATACAGCCAAACCAAGGTGCAAAATGTATAGATGCATTCACCTCTCAGTCATATCTCGTTTTATCGAAGTGACAGGATCCCAGTCGAAATATAATTAACAAATTAAACAAGCACTTACCTAATCGCAAAGGTCAATTTGGATTCTTTTCTGCTGGGTTACAGTCGTGGAGATTAAGTGCCCACCTACCCCATCATAATCCTGTCGACCAAAAGTAACGCGACATGCAATTCTCATGTAGGCTCTCAGGATGCGGCGATCCGCACTTAATCCCCAGGAGTGGAACCCAGCAGAAAAGAATCCAAATTAACGTTCACGCTTAGGTAAGTGCTTGTTTAATTTGTTAATTTGACAATGAATGTTTCCACTGGTTTTGTAACCAAACAAAACTGAATGTCTCGCTTTCGTCATGAGAAGTTCTCGAAAAAGATGGATATTCAGGACCAAGAAACGATGTTAAAACGATTTAATTTCCAACTGTACTTTTTGGGGTGCTATCAAATGATATGCAAGCTTTAGATATACGATATTAATTTTGAACGGAATTTGAAACATACTTTGTGCAGAATTCCATATTCACTGTTATTCTCTATTCATAAATGGGTTCAATAGCATTGAACAGAAGCAGCCAATGGGAGGTGTTCTGAGAAATAGGTGTTCTTATTCTCTAGCTGAGATACAATTCTGACTTTTTATTGTTGAACGCGTGCTTTTCAGAACAGCTCGTTTTCCTAGCTGAGTAAGAATGAGTGCTAAGAACACTTTGTTTTTCCAGCTACACAAGACTCCATAAAACAATGTCCATTTTTGTCGTAAAAACATCTCTATTTTCTAGCTAAATACAGAATCGATTTATCCCAGAACAAATCATATTCCCAGCCAGAGCTTCTTTGATTTCCCCAGCTGAGACAGCCAGCTCAGAACAGATCAATTTCCCAGCCAGGAGATGATCAATAGTGAAAGAAAAGGTCAAAATCTCCAGCTGTGCCTTTTTTTCCGGAACCTAAGAACAGGTCTAATTCCCAGCCAGTATACCCCTCCAGAACATCTATTTTTAAGAACACCTCCGTTGGCTGCTTTCGATTGAAAGGCGAGTGTTAAACAGATATCAACCTTTTCAAAACTAGATTTTGATATAAATGTAACAATATGTAGACATTTAATAAGTGAGACCAAGTGTAGACACTCAACAAATGTGATTAAGTGTAGACAGTTAAGTGTGACCGAGGCTAGACACTCAACAAATGTTATCAAGTGTATACACTTAAGTGTGACCAAGTATAGACACTCAACAAATGTGACCAAGTGTAGATACTTAAGTGTGACCAAGGGTAGACACTCAAATAAGAGGACCAAAGGTAGACACTTAACAAATGAGATCACTTGCAGATACTAAATAAAATATACCAATTGTAGTAAGCGTTGAACACGCAAAGTATAGCAACTCACCTCAGTATATGTGCTTATTCAGTGAACCAAATATTTTTGAAGTCCAGACATATAGGAAAGACACTCGAACAACGGTTTACAATTGTGTAACTGAAGAAGTCACTATGCTTGACAACACGTTTTTAATGTAGTAATCTCGCATTTTTCAAAAGGTTTCTATTTTTTAAAATTTATAACTACATTTGATTTCCTGCCCGGTGGACAAAAACTTGTTCAAAATCCCCAGTAAAGACATTTAAAACGTTCTTCTACTGCCTTTACTGCAGACGTTCAAAACGTTGTTCTACCGCCTTTACTGCAGACGTTCAAAACGTTGTTCTACCGCCTTTACTGCAGACGTTATGCAAGTTCTTCCCGCTAAGTATATTATTACTTTCTCTTTTCAGTAAGAAAGAACTAAATTGGAAAAATTATATATGTACAATCACAACCGAATAAATTACCGAATACTGTCCCGGAAATATTCATATATGGACTACGTTTTTCCATATGTGGCAATGCACAATCCATATACAGGGACATCCTAGACTGTATGTATTAATAAGTGATGCTGTGATCATTTACATATCCTAATATTATTCAAGCTAGCTATACCTAAACATAGGAACACAACAAACAACTAGTAGAAAACATAACTTTTTACTCTCGTAAAACTTTTACATTGATGATACTTAGCACTGGTTAAACGAAATATAAGTTAAAAAAGTAAGCTATATCACACAATGCCGATCACGTTTTTGTTCTGGAAGGCAAAACCGATCCAGTAATATGTTATGCAGGTGTAAAGCAAGCAAGTTTAAAAGTACATACCGTAAATGCTTCGTGGTTTATCGAAGACGACTTTCATTATTATAGTGATGCTCTCTAATAAGCTTTATCCTATCCAGGCCTATCCACATAATAAAAACCAGTAGAAACTTGTTGTCTCAATTATATGGGATTATCTGAGTAATATTTGGAACACCTATATTAAATTTGTTGCAAAAATAATTAGGCAAAAAATCTGTTGTGAAACCAAAAAGAAGACATTCCATTGGTTCGACATTGATGTCACACAACTCAATTTCTACTAATAGAATGTTTTGTTTTGTCTGCCGAAGCGAATGTTTCACGTAGTGGAAATCAAAGAAAATTTGCTGCGAAAGCCAGAATAAGACATTCCATCGGTAGAAATCGATAACACGCAATGTGTAACGTCAATTTCTACCAATGGAATATCTTCTTTTCACTTTTGCGCAAAGTTGGCTCTTCTACTTTTTACATTTTAATTTGGAATGATTCCAATTGATTTTTAACCCTATTCAGGCCGCGGGGGGCACAAAGTGCTCCCCCCCTCCCCCTGATAAACTTTTGTACATAACTTTTGAATGAATGGCTTATATGACTATAAATTCTTGGAGTTTTCTTACAATTTTTCTAGGATCATTTTGAAAAAAAATATTTTTGGTAATTTGGGATAATTGTCCCCTAGCAACCATATTTTTGACAGGTAGTAAAAAAAAAAAATTCTTCTTATTTTTGCTTAAAAATCATTTTGGTATATAGTTTGCAAAAAAGAAAATTCACCTAAAAATATTTTTTTTCTGCACCACCTGTTTTCCAGTTATGACGTCATCGTTAGTAATGACGTCTTCAAAAAAATTATTTCGCTAAAATGTTAATTAGGGGTTCACCTAACTTTTTGAAAAGTTTCATCTTCAGCACTACAACATGGCTCCATAAAAAGTTATGGAGGGGGGCACTTTGTGCCCCCCCCCCGGCTATTCTGAGCCCCAAAAAGCCCGGCCTGAATAGGGTTAAAACATCAGCCACTTTTATGGAAAATATATTTTGAATATACTAGATGGAACTACACAATTTATTTTATTTAAGAACTGTTTTAGAAGCAACGATTCAGAAGCAACTTTATCACTACGTGAAAGACTACAGAATCGGGCCCGTATATTTCCGTATTAGGACTGTGTATTACCATATATGGTAATACACAATCCGAATATGGAGATATACAGGTTAGATTCAATAGTATTTTACAACGAATGATACTCAGATTTAGAACAAGTAAGATACTATATTCTAGGAAATTATCTTCTTTATTTTCTTGATAACTGACCTTACGTAGTTAGTGATTGCTTGATCAATCTTAACGCAAAAATTTATAAAAATCTAATAAACAAACGACGAAACTTTTTGAAAATTAAGGAACCTTCATTCTGATCGAATTCTTGAGTTTTCTATATTCCATTTTAATCCGTGCAGTCACACGACAATCAAATAAAGTTGCAACAGCATCAAAACGACGTTGCGATGTCGTTTCGACTAAGATTCAAAGTCTTGTGCCCATTGACCCAACATACTGCAATTAATATTCATATTGGTGATAAACTCTCTTTCTCCCATTGTGGAAGATCAGGATGCCAAAAGTCTACTATAAATATTATTCTTGTTTTCGTTCCATTATGCCAGACTTCATGATCAAATGAATCATCAATCACAATGACCTTACCACTTTCCCATGTTCTAAATACAAAAACATATTGTTCGCTAAAATTCGAAGAAGCGATAAATATATTAGACATCGTGAAAAATCATCAAATACGATTCTGGAAAGCTCCATATATGGACATGAATTTCCATCTATAGAAATCTTCGCTATACCCGAGACAGTGTCTTGAATAATTTCACGCTAAGCTAAAGGTTGATTTCCACGAGACTAGAAAAATTCACGGCAAAAGCCCAAAAAAGACATTTCATTGGGCAAAATAGGTATCTACCAATAGAATGTCTTCTTTTGAATTTCACTTCGTTTTTTCGCATCGATTATCTCGTCTCAAACTCTTGTATGTGGCTTTGAAATAGTTGAGATAGTTAAATTCGCGCAGCATTAATTTTCGCGGACCATGCCCGAAATTAGAAATCTAAAATGCGCGAATTGTTCTTAGTTGTTTTTTTTTAAAAAAAAAATTGAGAAATTTCTGAAATTCTAATAAATCCGGAAGAACTTCCAATCCCTCGGTTATTCCATCACCCTGTTTATTCGATACTGCAGAGTATGCGCTGTGTATTCTATTCTACTAGAACATCAAGTTGATGCTTCTAAGAAAAAAGAAGATTCGTTTGTATAGGTTTTTTGAAAGACGTATGAACTCAATTTCCTTGCTCTACTTTTGCACTCACTTTCTAAATTATTTCAGAACACGCGAATTTAAAAACACGCGAGCATCTCTATTTTCACTGCGCGAATTTAACATCACTTGGTATATAAACTTCTTACTTGGTTTCACTTCCAACGCGAATAAATACATCTTTTGGTATCATCAAACCAAGATGTGCTCGCAATCTACAATTTGTTGGACCTGTGTGTGGCCATATATGTGTACCAGGTTGCATTAAGGAAAATTTAATCTAAATGCAAAAATCAGAGTAGAAGTAAATTCTTCATAAATTTTATTTGACGGTAATTTGACGTTATATAAATTAGCTTGCATCTGATTGGTTGTTCGTTACGAAGGAACCAATCAGTCGCAAATAAATCTCAAATGTCTATCAAACTTTTCGCAGCTTAAAGGTTTACCGAACCATATAAGGTAATACACAGTCCGAATATGGAGAGAGATATGCGAGGCCATCTATGTTTCTTGCTCTGTAAAATAATTCTTCAAGGGATCTTGAGAATACTCATTAGAGAATATAGACCTGCTTATTCATTGAAAGATTTTCGAGAAATTTTCTTCTTCAAAGTTTGCAACACTTCAAATTTGTGCGAAGGGACTTATGAAGCAACTTGGTATTTTGAAACAAGATCTAAACAAGATCTTAAGTAATTAGCAACTGAAACAAGATCTAAACGTTCAAGAACGAAGAAGTCAAAGAAGAAGTCCTGAATACTTGGGATTCAATGATACTACGAATATGACGTTGGGTTCAAATTTTTGGTGGGATTAAAAAATATTCAATTGTAAATGCGAAGCCATTCCATTGGTTAAAAGTGACGTGTTAGTAAACGAAATCTGCTGGTGACGAGATGCATTATTTAAGCATATGGAAATAAAATGGATTACCTGTCCTCTTATATTCTCTGTGGCGCTTGGCATTTTATCTAATATAGCACATGTGCGTGGAACTTTTATACAATTTTTCTGTACTTTTTTTCCTCGTACATATAATTCAAACTGACGCCAATCACCCTTGTCAAGTAGATTTTCCGTTTCCATCATGAACGAGTCTTTATTTTGGTTCAAAATATTTAAAGCTTCATCTCGTATTGTTCTCCAATGGTATTCTAATAATCTAAAAATACAGCATGAAAGACTACCAAACACGGACCCGTGTAGCTCCATGTATGTACTGTGTATTACCATATATGACAATACGTAGTCCGAATACGAAGATATACGAGTACGCATTTGGTAGTCTTTTACGCAAAGATTGTAAATACGCACAACACATAGATATGCAACAGAAGGAAATTGAATTACAAATGGGTTGGTAACTTCCAACAACGTTGACAACGCATAACTCAACTTTTTAGCCCCAATCTATAGCCTTCCAGTGGGACAATGTTATAGCGTCTTTACTGCAGACTTTTAACAACTTTCTTTGTCAATTGGGTTCGATATAGCAATCATTGTAGGAACATGGTAAGCATATCTTCTCCGGAAAATATTAACCCAGCCGGCAAAGACCTGTTCAAAAACAGGTTTTTTCCGGCTGGTTTATTCATGATAACCTCCTGATTTTCCAGTAAAATTATATTTAAAGGGGATTATGTTATAAGGAAGTAAAAATTAATAATATATGTTATCCCCTAAATTCATGAAAAATAAGGAACGTAAATACGGGTGACCATAAGAAAATATCGTAAATTCGGGTGAAAGAATTAATAGCCCTATCCCTAAATACACGAAAACGAGGCGTTGGCTACTAAAAGTGCGCAAAAAGGAAGTTATTGCATTGCATCAAGTTCTATTTTGTGCAGCCAAGTTTTCCTGTGTTTTTAAATAGGTCTATTGTACATCATTCCTTACTTTATATCTTTCTTATAACCAGTTTCATCAACACTCCACCATGGTTGTGCACGCAGCTTTGTTTCTGCATTATATGTACTTCGTTGCTGTGCTGATAAAAATATACCTTTTTCTGCAGCTTCATTATATATTTTCCATGCCTAAGAGATAATTAATTCAATGGAATTTAATATATGTTAATTAAAAATGAAAAATACACGTTTTTTATATAAGAAAAACCTTTATAAGAAACATTCCTGAATTTAGGTTAAAAAATAAGAAACACAGAAATGAAATTTGTTAATGATAAGAAACAACCATATCTTCGTTTCCAATTTTTAACCTCTAAAACAGAAGTATGTTTCTTATTTGGACCAAAAACAGTTATTGCGGAGCATAACGCGAAGCGCGCGCAGCGCGCAATCGCATTTGCGCAGCTCATTTGTTAGGGTTCCGCGAAAGAACTCACTAGCAAGGCCAAGAAAACACATCCGCCATCTTGACTGGACCTTGATTCAACTTGCTTTTGAGGCGCATTTTTTAGTTACGTCATTTTTTCTCTCGAAAATACACGTTTTTTATATAAGAAAAACCTTTATAAGAAACAGTCCTGAATTTAGGTAAAAAAATAAGAAACACAGAAATGAAATTTGTTAATGGTAAGAAACAACCATATCTTTGTTTCCAGTTTTTAACCTCTAAAACAGAAGTATGTTTCTTATTTGGACCAAAAACAGTTATTTAGTTAAAATAGCGTGTAGTATACGTCTGACACTTTTCCAGTGAGCACGTAACTGACACCCTCCAAATACGCAAAGTCACATTAATATCGTGTTCCTGTATAGGTGTATTGCACATACTGTATACTATAAATACTGTATATACCAAGCGGGCTGGGAGATGATAATCGACACACCCAGCCGGCAAAAACCTGTTCAAAGTCAGAAAAATAACGTTAGAAAACAACGTTCTGTGAACGTTGTTCTAACGTTATTTTGCTGACTTTGAACAGGCTTTTGCCGGCTGGGCAAGGGCGGATTTCTACTAGGATTCTAAATTAATTTATTATATTAGTTGGGTGTCGTCACATGTGGTCGAAATAAGAGCGAATAATCACTGTGGATGAGGGAGATTTCAGCAAACAAAGATTCAAAAAATTCTTCTTCTATAGTAATTATTTAGGAACCATCTTAAAATATCGCTCCATAACCAACTTTTTTGTTTAAATCAAGTAAAATTTTCATAATTCAACAAAAATGAATCTATGCAGAAGAGTGTTAGGCTAATGAGCTTGCAAGGAATTGTTTTTTTCGTATCCATTGCCATATCATTGACTCAGCAATCTTCTTAGTCTATGTATATAATTCAATATCTTATTTGTACAGTTGTGCCTTATTCGAATTGTATCGGAATTAAAAAGTTAAACGGAGTTTCGAACAAATTATTGGGGCACCGGTTAATAATTTCCGATAAATACCCACTCAAAGCGACAGTATTGAAGTTCCCAGCCAATCCGAGCGAAAGAAACCAATTCACATATACCATACATCATAGTAGTATCATAGATATACAAAAATAGAAAAATTAACAACACTCTTTTTCTCTATTCAATTTGCTACTGTTTTTAAGAACAATAACAATAACATCCGTGTCGGATCGATCCAGTCTTTTTACCGGTACGCGGTTTCTGCATAAAAAATATAGATGAGTTTTATCGAGAATCTTTCTCTCTTCTTATTCTATTTTTGAACGAATTGCAATATAGTCAGTGGAAACCAGGGTAATTCTTAAGGATATACAGAGTTCACTACAACAACGAGGTCATGTATTTCAGACTTTAAGTAGCGCTGTCGCTCTTAAAAGAGCTTATAGCATCTACGAGGTTCTCGCAAAATCCTTCATGCATGTAATTAATATAAACATATTTTGAAGTATATTTGAGAGAACGTTCAGATGACGGATGGAAGGATATCCAAAGTTACAGATAATTTTATAGCGCACTTTTCTCATTGATTCATCCTAATTTTTTAATGATAAATCCTAAATATTTTTCTTGTGTTTTAATTTTATAATCTTGTATCTCATAGCCTACATTTATACAGCCGCTCGGTCTATAACCAAACGACGATTTTTTCATATGATTTCTATGACGTCAAAACAACTGCTTTCAGATTCTGGAAAGCAATTGGCACATGTGCAGCTCGATCAAAACAATCCGCACTCAAAACTGAAGACAAAATGGCGCTTCCAAAAGGTTCGCATGTTTTTTTTGGCACCAAAAACGGGAAATATTAATGCATAATAGCATCTTTTTTATACATTTTATACAAGATATATACATAAGCAATACTTATAGATATAATTAAACCGAATTTTTATATAATGGTTTATTGTCTTTCGATTTCGTTTTATAAATTTGGTTTCGAATTCTTATCTTTTCATTGTAGCTTTTCTTAAAGTTTTTGCTATGCGAGGTGCATTATTTGTTCTGATATTCTTCTTTTTCATGAGTGCATGTTTTTCTAAAATCTTCATGAAAATATTTTCAAACTTTTGGTATTCGTTGGACTTCTTCTAACAACCCCATTTTAAGATCATTCTTAAACAAGATATTGTCTTTGACTTTGCTTTTTGAAATTTTGTGGTGAACTGACAAACTAGTAGATCGAACTGTTTTTTGAAAACAGTTTCTACTATTTGTTAAGATTAGATCAATACACCTCGGATTATCTATATTTTTAAAACAGGTTTATTACTTACTTATCCATTTGACATAGAAATTGAAAATTTGACCAAAAAAGGTGATTATGTACCTTTAAACATGGTTCAGTTTCCTTTGTGTTAAAATCGCAAAGAAGCAAGAAATTATAACTGCATTACTTATAGTTTCATGATAGAATTGATCAGATTGACTTGGAAGATGATAATAAGTGCCTAAAAATAACAACTTTTCTAAGACTAATTTCAACAAACATTCTCTTAACTCTATTTATACTGGGCCTTTTGGGAGCTACTCAATACATGGGGGGTTGTTTCCCCCCCCATAGCTTTTGATATGACCATGCGGTAGTGTTTAAACTTTCCAGAATGTTAGGTCAACACATAATTAACACTGTGTCACAATTAGTTTTTTTGATGACGTCATTAATTAAGATGACGTCATCAAGTCAAAACCGGTCATTTTTTTGAATGCATGTACACTTTTTATGCACTTGAGAACAACATGGAGATGGTAAAATTTTAATGGTTACCAAAAATAATATAAACACTCGTACTCTGTTTTCATAGGTGAAAAATTGTTTGGTCACCATAAATGGTCAGAACATTTTTCAAGCAAAAATAAAAGAAAAAACAGAAATTTGGTTACTAAAGGAAAATTATCCCTCGTTATCCAAAATCTTTTTTTTTTCAAAATGATCCTAGATAAATTATAGGAAAAGTCCTAAAATTTCTAGCCGTATAAGCCATTCATTCAAAAGTTATGTAATGAAGTTTAGGAGGGGAGGGTTAAAACAACCCCCTATCCCTAGTAGGAATAGGGTTAATGTCACTTGGGAAGTTGTGTTTTGTATTATATTATGTTGAAGTATTATGTGAGGAATATCTTCTCTTACGTATATAAGGATTCCACCGCCGTTTCTATTTCTGTCTTGTCTGTACAGAATAGAAAATCCATCTATGAAAAATTGTGCTGTAGGAATCGTATCGTCTAATTTAGTTTCTGTTATGATTAAGACATCAATATTGTGCGGAATTGAAAATTGATCAAATTGCCCAGAGTATGGAGTTAATGTTTAAAGTTAATCTTAAGTTTAATCTTATACCTCTCAGGACGTTAAAAACGTCTTTTCAGGACTTTTAACGATCTACTTTATTAGTGTCCGATTCTATTTTACAAAATATGTTTTTGGCATTTCAGCTCAATTTGGTAAGTTAGAAATAGTCTGACAAGTGTCCTGTGTACTACACAGAGTGCTCTATAATTCCCGGGTGAAGAAGCGCAGTATATCTCATGCGCCCTATGTTATAGACATTCGGGTCAGAAAAATGGACATTGTTTTGATTTGTTTTTTTCATCTTTTTCAACTTATGCACTCAACTGTTCATTTGTTTCATACATTTGTAGTTGAAAAGCTTGAAATAGATCTTACCTTTTTCAGCTAGGCCTGGAGGTAGTTCAAAAAGTTTCATTTATATCTGCGCTATTCGTTTCGCTAACTTTTTCAACCTTTTCAACTTTCTTTCTAGCCATTTTTAATCCGCGGTCCTTCATGTCGAATTTGTTTAGCAGATAACAACTCAAGCGCTAGCATAGTGAATGTGACCACAGCTGTAAAACAAAGGTTGATAATTTTCAGAACAAGTTTTGCATGTGCTATATTTGTTATGTTTTTGTTTTTCATCGCCGTCTCGATGTACCATTGTTTTGGTATTTCAACTTTTTTCCATTCGTTTCGAGTTGAGACATCGTGTTGTTCGTAAGTTATCTTTCTCAACTTTTTCAGAAACGAATAGGCCATTAGATATCAAACTTTGTAACGCGACAAATCTGATGAAAACAACGATAAAACTATGCGGAATTGGTTTATTTTTTGACGATTATGATCAAGAGGCCGAATTTATTCTTTTCCAAACTAGACTTTATAGATTCATTGATATAATCGATGAATTGGAGGACTATAGTAAGTTTTCCAAGAAGTACGAACGAATATTTTCATCGCTGACGCAGAATTATTTTTTCATTAGACAATCTCTAGCGTACCATTTCTACCTTTCGCTTTCTACTCTCGGTCTACACACAATAAAAAGAAGAATGGTGATGACAACTTGTCGCACGTGATAGTGAAATAAATCCAAGATGGCGTCGACAAAAGACACGATGCGGCGATCTTTTTACCTTTTGTCGATTTATACTTTCGAGAGCGGGAAGATGTTATTTCTATTTTGAAATGGAACATACATGCTTTATGGAATGCTTCTAGATGATCTTTAAAGATTTGTTTTGTCCCTTCGTTGAAATAGATCAAGGAAAATTCAAGATTTCTGCAAAATTCTTTCAAAACGAAAATTCGAAGGGCTTATTTTGTACTTTTCTGTGTTTCATGATTGGCAAAGCAGCATTAAATAAACTTTTAGTTACGTTCTTAATCTTTCATAAGTTGGTGGGGTTGTCTAGACGTGTTTTTTATGTTTGTAAAGCCCGAAAGAAATGTTGTTAAAGTGTGGGTAAAATTTAGCTGTTGTGGTCTCATTCGAGCTTGTATTTGGTAATTATATCTATAAGTATAACCAAACTTCTCATTCAAACAGAAAACGAATTAACAGCAAATGAAGATGAGCAAGCAAACATCATTGCCACATACTTTAAATCACAGTTCTACAAAATTGCTGAACCTTTACCTCAAATTCCACCAACGTCAATGGAAATACCTTTTACTTCAAAAGAAACACAAAACTCAGTCAAATCCAACAATAAAAGTCCCGGCAATGATGATATTATAGAAGAATTTATTAAATATACGTACCAACAAAGATTCACGAAATGATAGCGTCGATATATAACGATATGGCTTGTAATGAATTTCCAAAAAATATGACACAAGGTTTACTTTGTGCAATACAAAAGCCTGGAAAACTTAAAGGTCCACCTCAAAACTTACGACCCATCATACTACTATCCGTTATACGAAAGTTACTTGCTGTCTGTATGATGAAGTAAATCGGTAAAAAAAATCGATGGTGATTTACCACCTAGCCAAGCAGCGTACCGAAAAGGGAGAAGTACAACTGAGCATGTCTTCAGTACCAAAATAGTAATAGAAAGAACACTAACATCAAAGAACGAAACAGTAAACCTCCTAATGCATGATATGAGCAAAAAATTTGATCCCATCAACAGAGCTACACTTAAAGATCTAGACAAAATTCTACAAAAGGATGAATTACATCTTGTCAATAAAATGCTTAACGTAGAACTATCTGTGGCTCATGCAATAGTGAATGTTTTAAAACAGATACGGGAGCCACGCAATTTGATTGTGCAAGCACCAATGAATTTTTTACCTTGCTAAGTCGTTACAAAACAAATCTCTAAATTACGAGCAAATAAAAGAGCAACATTTTGAAGAACGTAATTACAGCCAAAAATTTAATAAAAATCACATCACCATCAACATCAACCAAGAATACGCCGATGACATCAGTATTATAACATCAAATCCTGATCAAATTAAATTTCTTAAAAAAACACTACCATCTCAACTAGCCACCAGAAATCTTATGATTATTATCTCAAAAACAGAAAAACAGAAAATTAGTAGAACAAACTGCGACAACTCTTGGAAAACATGCAAATTATTAGGAAGTCTGTTAGATACAGAAAACGA
>JAULBZ010005573.1:0-13280 GCA_032360805.1 Neoturris breviconis | reverse complement strand
TTCACTGTTTCATAAAAATTGTTATAAAAATATATTCAAAAGACTAAATATAATAGTTTTTTGCATGGACCAAATGTTGATTTCTATTTTAGAGAAATGTAGAGAAATATTTTCTAAGGGGCCTTCGACAATCTTTTTATAACAGCTTTAGGTCGTTTAGAGGGGGGGACTGAGAGCCGTTAAAAATATGAAAATCTCTCTAAACACATATCGCATCTTTTCGCATTCATTTTTTATTGAAAAAATAACAAAAAAGCATTTCGTGCCCTGTCTCGCGATAATAGCTTTCGTCTACAATATTTGTTTTCATTATTTCAAAAATTTGCAGATTAAATTGCTCCTTAGACCAGAAATATATCTTACAAGAATGTTACCGTGATAATTTTCAGACCGCAAAGAATCTTGCAAAGAAATCTAGTCTTGGTAATACAATCAAATCGCCAATGAAATCCTGAACAGGGCAGCCTGAGGGCAGGGTGTTTGCTTTTACATGTCACGCTGCAATAGCGAAGAGTCCTCCTCTTAAATGTTTTCTTTAGCCATTAAGCTTATAAAGGAGGAGGGGAAGGGGGTATAAGCCTTAATGTCCTAAAGCCAATAAAAAATATGGAAATCGATTTGTCGATGGCCCCTAAGTTACCTTTGTTGTTTTTAATTAGATATATATACGCTTTAAAATTATTTTGCACACTTTTAGCATAATCCTTTAAACAACATTTCTCAAGAGTTTAAAAACAACGAGGGTGCCAACGTCCCGGATTGACCCGGAAATTTAACACTTTCAAAAAAATTCTGTGACCGTCATTTCTAACTTCGACCCAGAAAGTTTTGTAGAAACCTGATATTTTGTCCGGGTTCTATTCAGGACACTTGGATCCCATCACATCAATGTTCGTCGCTGCAGTATTTTAGTGTTTAGATTGTATTTTCACATCGATGGTTGTGTCAATACACATGATCTGATGTCTCTCAGCAATATGTCAAGTCCTTGAACAAACATTGTGCGTCAAAGATTTACAAATCAAAAAGTCACGAAGTCCCGGGTACGAGGTTTTAATTTTAAACCTCGCTCCCAGTGCTTTTTCTCTCTTGACAGATGTCAGGAGAAGAAGAAGCAGTGGGAACGAGGTTGTTTTCGTGCCATTTTAGTTTTTGTGAATTTAAGGTGCGCATAAATTAAAGGTGTTATATTCGCACCTTAAGGGGAAAAACTGGAGAATAGAGCAAAAATCGGACGAAAAGCGGGCGCAAGAATCAGGTCCGCAAAAATTTAAAGGGCGATATAACGAGGGGCGCGAACAATAGAAAGTAACTTAAAGGTATTAAATTTTGCGAGAACAAAATTTTGCGATCTCTAAATTTTTCGAAATCCGCAGTTATTAAATTTCGGAGTCTATAAAAAGAGCTATATTTCAAAAAAATAAACTTACTACCGGTATCCTAGATTGAATCACAAAAACAGGGACTAGACGAGTCTCAAGCGCTCTGAGAAATAAAAAGGCCCTCTTTTGCAGGCATTTGGAAATAGTGACGCAACAGGAATAATGGCAAGTGAAAATTGCCACCAAAAATTTACCCCGGTTTACATTACCCCATAAATAAAGTTCGATTTACATGGGTTGCAAAAAGATCGGCATTAAAATTTAGTCAGTAGAAAATACGACAATTACGTTTAATATAAAAAATCGTACATCGGTAAAGATGCTTGGTTTTCCCATCAGAATAATTAAAAAGCTGTAGCTCAAACCAAAAGATTAAGCTGGCAAAGCAAAGAATTGAAGCTCTTTCTCTCACTAAATTCCCGTTGTGGCTTTTTAAATTACGATTATCCCGATTATCCCTGATTTTATATTAAAGCAGTGGGAGCGCTCTGAGAAATGTCTACTCCAGCCTAGTTTTTTATTTTTTTAACTTATTATTTATTTATTTCACATAACCCACTTTACAAAAATATATTCCGCAAGCACAGTCCAATTTCTACTAGATTTATTTGGGAAGACTTGTGGAAAAAGGAGTGTGTACAAACTATAAAATGAATTCTATCTGATTTATAATGTCAAGCATGAGACATAAGTATGTTACAGGATATAGAGAAACTTTGAGTGGTAAGAGTAGAAGAGTCTAGAGAAAATCCTGCTCATACACAACTTCGCATGGCTAAAGAAAAAATTTAA
This sequence comes from Neoturris breviconis, assembly GCA_032360805.1. NCBI lineage: Eukaryota > Metazoa > Cnidaria > Hydrozoa > Anthoathecata > Pandeidae > Neoturris > Neoturris breviconis. The sequence continues at coordinate 11,106 of JAULBZ010005573.1, read as the reverse complement.
GAGGAGAACTCTTCGCTATTACAGCGCGACATGTAAAAACCAAAAACACCCTGCCCTCAGGTTGCCCTGTCCAAGATTTCATGGGCGATTCGATTGTATTACCAAGACTAGATTTCTTTGCGGTCTGAAAATTATCACGGTAACGTTCTTGTAAGACATATTTCCGGTGTATTGATTTACTTCTTTTTTCTTTCTTTTTTCTTGATTGATTCGATGAAGATCGATGAAGATCGATGAAGATCCGACAGTGCAAAGGGTCGTGGAAAAGGTAGTCTGAACCGATGACCGAGGCTCTGGTTTGAGGAAACCAGAGATCCTTGCCCATGAAGAACTGTTAAAATGTTTGCTAAAATGTTTGCTAATATTGTTCAATAAAGTAAAAGAAATAGGAATGGCTAGCTACAGACAAATGTAAAAGTATGGCTGAAAATATTCTGAAAAATCTCTCCTCCACTGTGATGACCGGCTGTTATTTCGAGCCCTGTAAAAACAATATATCCCGATAGTATAGTATCAAAATTTATGTAAAACTTGCAAAACTTTAAAACAAAATGTATTCTATTCCGGGAAGCAATTCCGGGCAAAATCCGGCAATGTTCTGGGCTTTATTGCAAATTGAATTGATATACTTCAGAAGTCCGTTATGGCCCAGATAAAATATGGAAATTTCTTGGCCGTTTGACATCCTCGTTAAAAACATATAAATCAAAATGCATTTCAAAAGGAGAGTTGCATCAGTGTTCCAACCATATTGCTGAAAATCTCAGCGTTATTCATTTTGCTTCTCCACCACCGATGTTTCAATTCCTTTGCATGTGACCTCAATCGTACCTTTTTCCCGGCAGCGAGTTTCTGTCGGCTTCACTCCGATCCTCTCACGCTTCTGAAAACCTAAATACTTATAGCTAATAGCTGTAGCTAGAGAGAAGTAAGAGAAATGTTTAAGGGGAATAGCTAGTAATATATCGAAAACATAAAGCTAGAAAAAAGAACGCAAACAAAGATAGATGTGGAACACCAGACAGTTTGGCTTAATCAGACTACTACTTTAGTGTTTACTTACTACACTAAAGGCTACGCACGCAGTCCAAGTCCAATGTTTTTCTTTTTCCCCCCATGAAAAATGGAAAATAAATAAACTAAGCGTACGGCGAACGAAAACATAAATTTTGATTTTTACGTAGATTGAAAGGGGGAGGTTTTTTAATACCAAAATGTCGGTTACCGTAATTGTTAAAGTATATAAATATTTCGTGAGTTTCGTTACATCACTTCAAAACAAAAATGGCTGCATCGAATGCTCAAAATGCGGAAAGTGAAGTACGAAATATAAAAAAAGAAGATATCGATCTAAAATCGTTATCAGATAGTCTACCTGTAACTTTAACTTGGTCTGATAAAGTCGAAAAGCTTGTAAATCATCTACATAATAGAGGTAGCTAGTTATAGTTAATCTTCAAATTAAATATACGTTTTAACCGTGGAGAAAAATGGCACACGTGTGGCCACTCGGCTCGAGCAATCTCTACTCACACTCTGTATTAATATAGTTGCTAGTTAATTATGTTCATTCATCATTCTCAAAATCACAGGTTATTTGAAAGATCAACTGATTCATTGATAAAAACAACTTTATATGTGGCAAAGTTTTAAGACAAGTTTGGTGACAAGAGAAATACACAACTCTGCCAGAGTCTCTGCGGACGGAATACACATCCTAGCTAGTTATACCTTCATCTTGCTGTAAAACGAAGGTTTGGATGAAGGAAGATAACTTGATTACTAAATCTACATCAGTAATGGAAGGTAACACTATGGAAACCGATGAAGCTACTTCACCCATAGCAAAGAAGTCTCCATGTTGGTCGCAAAAAATATTGGAACTAGTGAAACTAGTAGACCGTTATAATAATGATGGTATTATGCTTCTTATATTTCATAATGGCATGCATGTTTATGATTTTGATTTTGTATTATCCATAATTACAGGGTATAAAGCCTCAGATTTTTTTGCTAAGGGAACAACAGAGTATCGACAACCATCGACACCCACTTCTTGCTTTATGGCCTAATAGCCACCATGGCGATTTTCCTTATTTTCAGTAGTTTTTAGGCTGACAAGGGTTAGACTCTCTCTCCCCAATGGCCTGACAGCCATACAAAATAAAATTAAGACATAAAAACACTGTTTTGTTCACTAGCCTGCTAGTGCGAGTTTGAGTTTGATAGCAATTAAAAAGAAGACAAGACCATGAGCCAATGTCCACATGATAGCAATAAAACAGGAGCCAACGACCAATAAGCCTACATCAACATGATAGCAATAAAAAAGGAACTAACGACCAACGATAGAACTACCATAGAAAAAATGAAATATGCTGTACAAATCCAACCAGTGCAACCCTTGTAAAAGATTGTGTGGAAGATTGGTGTTTTAATGGCAGATAATTTTGGATGATTTGGCAGTAGGGAGAAATGGCAACTTTTATCATGGTTAGAGAGTTGGCTGTCTTCCATTGGCAAATCAAATTTTCCATAATGATAATTTGGTCGTTAGCAGGATATTTTAAAAAAAATGTTATTATGTGTGATGGCATTTTAAAGTTTAGCCTACTAACTATGACAGAAACTTTTGCATGAAAAAAAGCTTCATATTTGTGAAATATTTTCTCTGCTTTGATTTGTCGTATATATATATATTCATATATGATATATTTAAATGTTTATAATAATTTAATATGTAATGCATTCATTTGGTGTTGTAATAACTGTTCTTTACTTTGTGTATATTTTAGGCTAAAGATGGCAATTAATAATAAACATTCCATTTCCTCTCCCCCCTTTATATTGAAATTCAATGATCCTTTCCTCTATCTCCCTAATGTCCCATAACTTAATCACAAAATTTAGTCCTTGAAATAAAAAATTTGCTCTGGAAAAGTGAAGTGTATGTATATTTTGTTTTTATTGCAATTTTAAAATCTATTGAGGTTTCAGTTCTTTAGTCTTAAATTAAAATAAAAAAAATCAATGTGTCTTTATTTTCATTAATTTTTGTTTTATATGTACAGTATTTATTATTATTATACATATAATATATAAAATATGATTGTTCAATTTGATTTATAGGTTCCAGTAAAGAGGAATGTGTTCCATTTTTAATAAATAACACACAAATTGGATTAATACCACCTGAAGTGTTAAGTAAACTCGAATTCTATCATGACATATTTTATGTAGTCAGAGATTTGTTAAGTAAAAAAGTGAAATATGTTACCATGGCAAATACATTAAATGATAAGAAAACAAGAAGTCAACAATTTGCTTGTGTAATGAGAGATTGGAAAGATAGGGATTTGTTTCCAACATTAAGAGGATGGAGGAATGAGGTATATATATTAAAAGGATAAATTTACATGTATGTTCTGATTTTAACTTTTAGGCAAAGTGAGAGTGAAGTTAGATGCCACCTATACTGTAAGACAGGAGGACCTAATACCAAACATTTTAAAACTATTTAAACTGGATCTGAACAGTTTTCTGCCAGCAGTTTCCCGATAAGATTGCAATCAATATTGTCACATATATTGTCTGATTTGTAGCACTAATATTAGGACCTAAGAGATGAATGTTTATGGAAGTCATCAATTTAATATGTATGCTTATTGGTAGGGAAGGGAGTCTTAAAAAACATATATTAATTTATGACGTAATTACTCATTATTTTTCTGTGCATACAGTATTAATGGATGGCCCATGTGTATATTTCAGACCATTTGGAGATCATTTAGTTCATCATGGCAACTAGCTCCTCTCTCACTTGATCTGTTGTAGTTTGATAACTCTCAGTGCAGCATTCAAATTAAGAGCAAAAAATCACTGTAAAATTATAGTCTCAATGCTAAAATAAAGTCATTTTATCTTTACCATTTGCCAATTCCTTTCTTATTGTTTTGTAGTTGTATGCTATAAAGGAGAACTTTTCTGGAGAGACATTACTGGAAGCTGAAAGAGCCGCATGTTGTAAGTCTTATTTCAATATATATCTAATCTAAAATTTCAGCTGAGGTTTGGTCCCGAGTTATGGACCCAGTGATTTAAACCCAAATAAAATTATAAAGCACGAATTAAGTGGGCGCACTTTGTATTTTGCAAACAATTTTTCCAGTATTGTTAATAATTTTTTTATTATTATTGTTTGCAACTTTGCAAAAATTCCAGTTGTTTTCTAACAATTAACAACTTTTGCTAAGCAATTTGAGTTCCATAATTCCCACCCTGATTCAATTGAAAAAATATCTCAAAACTTCTTTAAGAGGTTTTTATTCAGTTCAGAATATTTGCCACAGATCAAAATTATTTAAAATGTTGGAGAAAAGGTTGATTCAAATATGATTTCGAATCCGGGGTGATTTATTAAAACTCAATTCCAAAAATTATTTTTCTTGGGACAATGTTTGTCCCAAAACTAAACCTCTTTTGTTTTGGCTGAAATTTTGCATCTAGCCTAAAGGCCCTGCTTTCGGTGATTTTTTAAAATTCAGCTTTAAAAATTAGTTTAAGTCCCAAATCCTAACTTCTTTTGTTTTTGCTGAAAATTAAATTTTGCATCTGACTTTAGCTTGAGGAGAGTGTGATCATGATATATTCTCAGAATAAAAAACGATTATGAACAAAAAATTCTGTTGCATTTTCTTATTGGTAATAAAGGGATACACTGAATATTTTGATACTTTTTTCTACTAATATAAGCAACATTTCTTGGGGCCTTATTTTGTACATGGAGAGTCATTTGTTAGGTTTTTTAGGAAGGACCTTTTTTAAAATGACCCCAGTAACTAAGTCAGATGCAAACGTTTATTGGAAGCTTGCCCCTAACAGGGAGCGTTTAATAGAAACACATCCATATTTGGACTTTCAAGTTTTTAATTAAAAACTGGAAATAAAACATTCTAAGGGTTTTTTCTTATATGCAAGTTCAAGTGAAGGAAATATCTAATATCTTAGCAGTACTTAGTGTGCATCAGAATTTCTAATGATTCTTTAGCTTTTTATAAAAGAAATAAACGCATCCTTCATTTTACACCGTCCACCAATAAATGCCCTCTCTAAAAAGTCGAAAAATTAACTAAACGCCCCAGATTTACGGTATATAAGATTTACGGTATATAAGGTTATTTTATTCTTTGTAATTTTATAAAAAATATTAGGTTTGTTTGGTTTCCGCACATATGGTGTCCACATCAATGGCTATGTCCGTAATGATAGTGGGGATGTATATATGTGGATTGCAAGAAGAAGCAAAAAAAAGCCTACTTACCCTGGAAAACTAGATAATACAGTAAGCGTTTCTAAACTACAAAATTTTGTTTTTGCAGTTTTTTAAATATGCCAAAAAGAGCACTATTGTCTACAGAGGAGTGCTTAAAATACATCACTGCAGAGGGGTAACATTTGAGATTTTCTTGCCTGAACCTATGCACAAATATCTTTCCTGTACAGTGATTATTTGTTATTATTTTGTGCATGGTATAGACTGCGCGAAAAGGAAGTTATTGCATTGCAACAAGTTATACTTTGAGCTACAAACACTTTGTTTTCATTATTTTGTGAAAAGGTTTATTGACATGTATACATTCTCATTTTTGTTTTTAACTTTGCAAAATTACAGGTTGCTGGTGGGATATCTTCTAGCGATGGTGTTCTAAAAACTGTTCTAAAAGAATGCAAAGAAGAAGCAGGAATACCGGAAAAACTTTCATCAACAGCTCGTCCTGCAGGAACATTAAGGTATGTTAGGTTAATATTTCACAGTTTTTCTTTTACTCAAAATAAAGAGCAGTGATTAGATATTCTTATTTCAACTGACAACACATTCATTTTCAAACTATTTCTCTTCTAGTTATTTCAACTGACAAATCAGCATAATATTGACAGTAAAATGCTGATTTAGCACATTTTTCTATTAGGTATGACTAACGCCACAAATGATTTCGATAAAAGTTAATTTAGAGCACATAAAAGTACGGTTGTTAGCATCACACAACATTCTCCAGTGATGCAAGATAAGAAAACCCAAATTTTGGGGCATTTTTGGACCAGATTTGACTGATGACGTTACAATTTTCTAAAAAAAATATTAAATCTTAAATTTTTAAGAAATAATAATTGCAAAAAATATGAAACGCTATTGACATTTAATAATGAGCACTTGTCATAAGACCTGCAAATTTATTGTATTTTTCCTCTGTAAAAGCCTCCTTAATTGCGTTGAGCTTCTAGTTACTTTCAACTGACAACACATTAAATTTCAAACTACTTCTCTTCTAGTTACTTTCAACTGACAATATATTAATTTTCAAACTACTTCTCTTCTAGTTACTTTCAACTGACAACACATTCATTTTCAAACTGTTTCTCTTCTAGTTACTTTTATGAAAACGAGTTGGGACTTCATCCTGAAACCCAATTTGTATTTGATCTCGAACTTCCAAGATCTTTTGAACCAACAAATACTGATGATGAAGTTTCTGATTTTTATCTTCTACCAATCAAAGAGGTAACTATTCTAGTAATCGTAGTATCTGAAAAGGAGGGTGTTAATTCATTGATCTTGAAATTCATTGGCTTCTTCCTTAAAATAAAACCATTTCAGTTTCTAGTTTGTTGACTAAGTACACTTTTCTGCAATTCGACCATTTACACTTATTTGCACGGTTTTTGTGAAAAACTGCTCAACACGCTATTTGGTTGTTTCAGATTATTGGATCACGATTTATTTATTCATGATATATATTTTATTTTATCACTCTGGCAGAGAATAATATTACATGTGACCCAATTTCCACCAGTGGTCTTTTTTAGGTTTTTGCAGCGAATTTATTCTTGCGGGAAGTATTATATTTGCAATTTTATTCTTGTAGGTTAAAGAACTGATAGCTACAGATGAATTCAAACCGAATTGTGCTTTAGTACTACTTGATTTCTTTATTAGACATGGAGCTATTGATCCCGATACAGGTACAAACATAATTTTTACATTGTTTTTATTTCGTTCACTGTTGCTCTTATCACAACCAGCAATAAGCTTTAGTACCCAGTGGGTACACGACATTGGATCAACGTTGGAACAACGACGTTGTTTCGACGTTGATCCGACGTGTGCCTGCAAGATAGTAGAAGAAGAACACAGAGTAAACAATATTTTCTGCACAGATTACGTTAATTATACATGTCTTTAGTTGTTATGCTTAATTTTCCTGTTTTTTTCCCCAGATTTTTACAAATATTTAAATAGTGCATGAGAATAAGGCATTCCGAAGTCCTAAGATTTATGGGTGCGCGAAAGATAAACTCGCGCGAATTTTTCATCAATTAAGGTATTTTTGTTTACATGTAGATTTTGTTTGTTGATTTACTTTCTTAGTTCAAAATGTTTGTGTTTTCGTTATTTATAATTATTGAAGTAAGAACGCGCAAAAATCATTTCTCTACAATGATAATCATTGCTCCATTGACATCGTTCTTTTTTGTTTTAGAACCTAACTATATCAACTTTGCACAAGGATGTAGAAGATCATTACCTTATTAAAATGTGAAGATAATGTCGTTAACAAACTTGCAATTTGATATGTTTCTTCGTGCGAAAGAACCAATCAATAAACTTCATTACTCTCCGCTTACTTCGTCTTTTGAGAGACAATTATTAGATGTTATACTGATATACACGTCTGATTATAAATTATTCCATTATTTTTTTGGTGAATTTGGAAAAACATTTGGCCAAAATAAATCAATGGAAGATCAATTTCACTTAAGCTTGATTTCCACTAGGCGAAAAACTTTCGCCAAAAGAAGATATTCCATTGGTAGAAATTAACGTCATACACTATGTGAATTTCTACCAAATGAATGTCTTCTTTTTACTTTCGTACGAATTTTTTCAACTATTGGAAGTCAAGCTTTAAAAATCTTTTGTATGAATGCATTTTTGAATATTGTATATAAATAATTATTTCATAAATTATGTGCGCTATAAATCCCTTGATGAATATGTGAATTATAGCGTACTCTGGTATATTTATAGTAGATGTGCGTGACGTGAAATACTACTATATATGGTAATACACACATACATACATATTATGGGAGTATTTGTGCCTATTTTCAGTAATCTTTCACACTATATAAAAATGAATTATAAGTTATGGCTATTCTATAAATACGTGTCTTTGTTCAAACCGTGTCTACCCAAGAAATCCGTTCCTTTTTGTGTGCTCCTTGTTTGCTTCTCACAGTTTTTTCCTATTGATAACTTTGAATAATATCTATATATAGGATGTGCAAGACAAAGAAAGTAGAGACAAAATGGATAAAACGCTTAGATTTTCAGCTAACCGTTCCTGGGTAGTTAATGAAGTGTACACGCTCAAACGCTCCAAAAGAGGCTGGAGTATTTATTGAAGTTGAAAATATAATACTGTACGCGTCCCCTTTCCCAATCTGAGCCGTTCTAATTTTCGTTCAAATATTGCAAGTAGCTTAAATTTCAATACAGGCAAAAAAAATTACAAATTGTTTCAGGGGGTCTTGTACGATTAAAGATGGCGTAAACTTTGCCAAAAATCCTTAAAATTGTAACATTTTGAGTTTGGTAACCGTATTTAGGGTAGCCGTGCCCTCAACCTTTCTTCGTATTAATTTTTGTTAGGTAAATTAAACATCCTTACTAATTAATCTTTAATGTTTTGAGTTTATTATTAAATCTTTCTGATGACTTGAGAAAAGCAATAGTATTTCAGCACAGAAGAATTTTGTTCTGTGCTGTAAACATCATTACCATAAAGAAGTAAATTAACCAGTTTATTATCCGAAAGATTCGATATAGAACCTATAATATCTTTAGTTAAGTGTCTTCCTTAAAGGTGCATAAAAGGGACAGCGCAAGAGATAGTGATTGGTAGATTCAATTTCCAGGCTACAACTACAAAGAGGATTTAGGGTATCAAATTTAGGGTGTTGAAATTTATATTCTCTTAAATGGCTAAAGTTGACACGCAATCGGGTTAATAATTTTAGACCAAGAGGATCATGAATGTTATATATAGGACATATTTTTGGCCGAATAAAAGCAAGAAGGCATTTCTTAAACTTCGAATGACGGAGAACTTCTCAATTCCGGTCCTAGTTTATTCCACTCATTTACACAGTAAGGCAAAAAAGAATTCTTAAAATATTAAGTATTACTTTTAATGTTTCTGAACAAATTACCTGTAGCCTGATCATAGGGATTTTGTTTCACAGGAAGTAAGGAACGCAAATAATCAGGCGAATTTTCTGAAACAATATTGAAAGAATACACAAGCATACAGTACCAACGCCTTTTGCTAAGACTTTCAAGATCAAGTTCCTTGTGAAGACGCTCACGGGAAGAACCTCTTATAGCGCCAGTTATGGCAAGAGCAGCATTATATTGGATCGATTCTATCTTATTACAAAACCTGTCGTTGTTAAGATGGTCATAAATAATATCAGCGTAATCAAGATGTGGCCGTATAAATTTTTGTGGGAGAAAACAGCCTCTGTAGCTTGTTTGTTAGGATCCGGGTTAAAAGCCTAATCTGTTATTGTATCTGCGTAACTATTCACCGTGTATGGCTTACACGGTACGAATGGTGCTTGATTAGTAAACTAAAATGTTTCGATTTCTGTGGCGTTGTTTATATCAATTCAATCTTCATAGTTTATCTTTTTATTCTGGTTATTGACTGCATCCAAGACAAGGCATACGGTTCTTCTGTACATGTTTTTGTATGTATTGTATGTATTATATATCTTATATTAATAATTCCCATACTCTTCCGTGCCTAATTGTAGGCGGGGGGATTCCTGTTTTGGAATTTTTAAGGCAAACTTTTATCACTTTTTCCAATAGGTTATTCCGTGTTTAAATATTTTTTGTGCATAACTATGCAAGACAACATTTAGACCACCTTTTACCCCACCTAGCTTATTTCGAAGATTTTCCAAACCCTTACAAAACGGTTGGATGGTTTGGCGTAAAATTTGCTACACCATTAGGAAATATTGAAATAACCTACTGAGTTGGACTGTATGACAGAAACCATATGCAGAAGCACATGATATGTTACATGGCCAATATTCTACAGTAGCATTTAAAAAAATCGTGAAAAAATACGTCCTATATTATAACTGTCCGAACACTCTAAAAGCAATAAAATTTCACTAGACTCAGAGTTTTTCTTTAACAGGACCATACAATTTGGTTCATAAGATGGAACGTTCGATCAATCTTGTGCCTGTTCGATCGAAAGCTGTCTAGAGCAAGGATATCCTCAATGAGATCTTGACCTAAAAAACGAGCCAAACATTAAAGTGGAATTTAATTTTTTTTCCCTGGGTCGAAATCTTTGTGAATCCGATATTCGCTGATCAGCATTAATTTTTACTGTGAATAAGTTAAAAAGGATCACAAATTAAAGGCGCAAACCGGCTTCACTTCTTAACGCCTTTTAAATTGGATAATCACGCCATGATTCTTTTACTTATTGCTGCTTCTTTACGATGTTACGATGTAATTCTGTCCGTATTTATCCAAATTTAAAGTCTGACACAACCATCTTCAGAACTTATTTGACTTTTGGTATATGAATTAGAAGAGCTCCGAATTAAACACCGAAATAAAAAGAATATCACTCAGTGAGCAAGCCTACCAGATACAGTAAGTAATATCTGGGTTAACCATATTTTATCTGGGGGCGGGGACAAAAATTCCCTACTCTCTTCTGCCTAATTGTGGCGGTGAGTGTAATAGCAGAGGTGGGATAAAGTACCAGGCAAAAAGCGTAAATAGGATGGGTAATAGCAGAAGTGGGCTAGAGCAACAACCAAAAAGCATAAATGAGAAAGGTCGTATAGCACTCATTATCATTACCTGTTTTACCTAAAAATTGTGAGACTTTAATAAGGGGGGGGGGTAATATTTGTTATAATTCTAATATAATTGTATAAAGAGAGGGGTCATAATAACAGGGGTGAGGTGATGTTCTAGTCAAAATGAAAAGGGGGGGGGGGGGGGTCATAAAA
>JAULBZ010005572.1:2378-13281 GCA_032360805.1 Neoturris breviconis | reverse complement strand
TTCTAATACGAGAAGTTCAATATTTTCCTCCTATAATTTTTGCAATCATCCCTATGTTTACTAACGAAAATTTTCTTCGAGCCTCGATATATTTTACTTTTTCTGCTAACAAATGTTCTTGTTGTTTCTAGTGTAAATATACCTTTCACGGTTTTGTTGAATGTTTGGAATAATTTTACAAAAATTGCGTGATTGGTAATAATTAGCATTTTATCTTCCCAGTGAGCAAAAACTTGTTCAAAGTCCGCAGTAACGACTTTGAGCAAGTTTTTTCCCGCTGGGATTGTTACTTCTGTAACTTGTAAATATGACCTTGAAAATATACTTCGAAGCTGAATTGTCAGTCAAGAAAAGGTCGTATTTCCGGTAGACCTGTTACGCTACAGTAACATTTACGTTTATAGTAAAGCCACAACCACAATAGTGAAGAGATATTTCGCTTTAAGGGGTGCGAAAGAATGGACATGTGAGACAAATAGGTACAGTAGGTCAGCAGTAGTAGAAGTACGAGTGAATGTTTTCTCGCAGATCATAGTGTATGTAGTCCCAGGATCCTGAGGTCGACGTGGTCCCGAAAATGTAAATACGAAACTAAAATCTGACCAAGCGAGACCAAGCTTCCATTGAAAAAAAAACACACGAGGTCGAGTCATAATGGCGCCTTACAATCAAAACAAACAAAGTTTGTTTTGGCAGAAGTCAGACTATGTAAATATATCTCTGACGTTCATCAATAGTGTTCAAATCATAAAATGATCTATCCTATAAATTTTGAAGATAATCGTGAGGAGCAGAGAGGTAGTTAGCGTTCTTTTTCAATTTTAATAAATTGTTTTTGTAGATTTGTTTATAGCTAGGGTGGTGGAGTAAGTTCACAGGAATCAAATTGCTTTTAGATCTAATAAGATAGAGCTTTCTTGTTCTCACCTTCGTACATTTTATATTCTTTCTTTTCATACTATTTGCCTTTTCTTGATGATATATCAATCAGGTCCAAAGAGAAGAGATATAGCTAGGTTCAGTTTAGTCATATAGAATAAGTTACATTTATTTTAGATAAAACTTAATATCAAAAAAGAAAACAACACATTTATTTTACCATAACAATATGTTTTCGTGGTACACGTTCATAGTTCTAATATCAATGCTATCAAAACTCGTCTGTGGTTACTATGGAACAGAACTTACTACTAAATATTTGGTAAGCACGGTGTTCAAAATGAGAGCAAACAATCACTGTGGTAGAGTGGTTTTTGAGCATTGCTTAAAGCTAGAAAGCCTAAAGCAATGCTCAAAATCCCTCCTCCACAGTGATTATTTGCTCTTGTTTCAAACTCTGAAGCACATTGGGGTGAAGAAGAGATTTTTGAGCACAGTCTCAGGCTTCTCAAATTTCAGCAACTGAAGGACATTTACCATCTAATGATTTTATATATATTGTATGAAACGATCAAAGCGTTTTTTTTTTCAAAATAAGTTGGATTTAGCTGATGGATATGATCTAATATTGTATGGGCCTATACTTAAAACAGTTTTGAGAAAGTAATGAAATTTTGCTAGGAAACAGATTGACATTTGTAATTTCTTAAATTAGTTGTTTAACAGAACTGTTCCCCAAATGCCTTTATATAAAGATGATGGAAATTCACTCTGAGATTTTTTTTTTCTTCTTACAATAATTTTGAATGTCTTGATAATGAAACATTGTGGAATTTTTCTTACTTTGCTCACACAAACACTAACATTTGAAGTTAATATATTACTATTTCACATATAAAGAGCTTAAAATATATGAATGAAATATTCATATTTTGAGTACATGATAAAGTTTACGTTAAAATGAAATTGACGTATGAAGCCTTGTTGAAAGGATGTTGAAGCCTTGTTGAAAGGATGTTTTTGTAAAGGTTAAGTGTTGAGAATTTTATAATTCTTCTAGATCAAACGACATATTCTAATCTGTGAAAGTGAATTCTTGTGAATATTATTACATGAAGGTTTTCACACTAATAAATCATTCAAAGAGGTTCTAATTTAAGTCATTAGATTAAATCCATGCAAACATTCCTTTGGCTTGAGGTTAATATTTATTAAAAAATGTTATGGTATCATAGTGGTCGAAATAAGAGCAAATAATCACTGTGGAGGAGTGATTTTTGAGCATAGCTTCAGGCTAAAATACCTGAAGCTATACTCAAAAATCCTTCCTCCACACAGATTATTTGCTCTTAATTCAACCACTGTAGTATGTATGATTTACTGCTGATATGAGTTTTCGTGTATACAAGCCTCAAGATAAAAAGAAGCCCATCCTGAATTTAACGCCCTCCTTTAATAAGCGCCCCCTTTCCTTTTAATAATAATAATAATTTAATATTTAATAATAATAATTTTATTAGCACCCAGGAAGAAAAGAATGCAAAATTAAAGAATGCGAATTTGCCCCAAATTTGCGTTCTTTATTTTTGCATTTTTCAAGATTTTCAAGTGATTTACATTCTCAAATTCCGCAATTTTAAGATTTTCAAGCGCCTCACTTGATTTTTTTATTTACCTTATGAAAAACAGTATACTTAACTTTTTTTAAGACTAATTAAGTACCAAAAAAATCTGTTTTAATTACTGATTCCCGATCTTTAATTCCCTAAAACCAAGAAAAATTGCTCATTCACATTCTTTAATTCCGCAAAATGTAGAGGTTTGATTCGCATTCTTTAATTCCTCATTTTTTTGTTCTGCAAACACTTGCTTCCCTTAAGGTAATTTCAGAAATAATGCATGTATTTTTTTAGAATTGCCTTAAAACAGTTATAAAGACAATGTTTACTTTTGTATATTAAGGTTTATTTTTGTAGATAAAAAATAAGAAATATGATATTAAGTTTTGTATATAGTTCTGTGATGATTATTTTGGCACATTCGTTATCAAAATATAAGTTGAAATGTATGATTTATTAGCTTTGCTTGTTTATAGTTACTGTCAATTATTATTCTTGAACTCAATAGAAGCTGTTGTAGTCATAGCATTAAAAGCGCCCATTTAACTCAATACCCAATTTGAAAACATATTAAAATTTTGCAATGCTTAGCAGTGGTCAAAATAAGAACAAGTAAACACTGTGGAGGAGGGATTTTTGAACATAGATTCAGGCTTTCTAACCTGAAGCTATGCTCAGAAATCACTCCCCCACAGTGATTATTTATATACTCTTATTTTGACCACTGGCTTAGAATTTAATGTCAATTCAACCTTGATCAAGTAAATTGTTCATTAATGTTTTAGTATTTTCAAAATTTGTAGCAATGCATTTTTGCATAATTTATCACTCTATTCTGTGAATTATTGCCACTTCTACCACAGGAAAACAAACAAATTTTACAGTACTACCAAAAAAAATGTCATGACGCATAGGAAACATAAAATATTGTGTTAATTTTAATTTTAATTAAATTAATTTTTGATTTTAAATATTTTTAAATATTTTTAATTCTCTTTCCTCATAGTATTAATAGTATTAATTAATGCTGATTTACATATCATTAATTAAAAAGTTGATTCTTGTCTTTTCTCGTTTTTATTTTCAGTTTCTTAGACCTAAATATTATTTAGATTAATTTCTGTATTTTTCTAAAATACCATGCCGTTGGAAACCTTAACGTCATCATAAACATATCAATCTTGAATTAAACAGGAAACACAATTTTCTCTATGTTTTTCATCACACCAGTATGTTTTAGTTTGAGTGAGAAGTCAACCTTTGAACATTTTGTGCGTCATAAACTTTCGAAATTTTAAATAGTATACATACATATATTATACACATATTTTTTTATGAGAACATACCTGATTGCTTTAAGCCTTTACCTTTTTGAGGATTAAAATGTTCTCAACATGTCCTTAGGTAACAGTACCCTGTCGGCACACGACATCGTTTTGACATTGCTGTGACGTTCGGACATTGTGTGGCCATTGGTATATGTTTCTGACTGGTATTAGGGCCTTATGTTCTTATAAAAAAAAGGACCTGTAATATGGAAAGGCTCTGAAAATGGAGAAAAGTGGTCTAAACTTTTACTTTTTGTTTAGACATTTCTCCAAGATAAAGGTTATCTTGAAACACCTGATCCTTATGCTGGAGCATTGAAAACACAAGATGAAATTGTAAGAGCTGTGGAAAAGTTTCAGGAATTTGCTGGAATCCCGAAAACAGGTACTGTTCTTGTTTAAAGAGGAAAGAATGATGATTTTTAGATATATATTATTTATTTGATTTTTAGTTTTAAAAGATCTATTTTTTTATTATTATTATTTTGGTTGGAGATACCTTTTAATATAAAACTGTGTTAATGTTGACTTGGTTGGGATTTTATTTTTAAACAATACTCTATTCGGTCTCATTGATTCTCTATCTAATTAATCATAATAGATTGAAATGGAAAGTTATTAGAGGAGGTGTTACTGTATTTACAAAACAAATAAACAGAACATAACTTGGTTGATTAAAAGAAAAAGAGTAAAAAAAAAAGAAAGAAAGAAAGAAATAATTTATTTCCTTTCAAACTTTGAATGAATATAAATGCTATGAATTTAATTTAACAGGAAAAATAGATGATGAAACAATTAAAAAGTTTAACCAAGCTAGATGTGGTATGAAAGATTTACGTCATCATAGTGACAGGAGCAAACGATATGTCTTGCAAGGAAATAAGTGGCATAAGAAGGTATAAGTTGTATCTAGTTAGGAATAACCAAAAATAGTATCTATTAGGAAGAGTACTACAGGCCTCTGTATTCACAATGGCATTCCATAGGGGATTGCCAACGGGAATTTAGAGGCCTGGTACTGAGTCAACAATCTTGAAATTGATTAGTTTATTTTTTATTGCAATTTTCTTCGGTAGCCTGGTATTGCAATTTTCTTTAGTAGCCTAAAGCTATGCTCAATAATCGCTCCTTCACAGGAGTTATTTGCTCTTATTCCAACCATTATAATTGACATTAAACCCTTCTATGACAATGTATTGCTGTTTAAATGTTCAAGGAAGAAATCCAAAATATTATTTCTGCCGGAGGATTACTCAAAATATTGCTCTTCAATTTGTTTTGTTTGTACCTATTTTGAATATTGTATTCTAAACGTAATCTAAATGTGAATAACTGTATGGAAAATAAAATAAAAGTATGGAAAATCTTTCTTGTTTAGATTCTTACTTATCGAATTTTAAATTACACACCTGATTTATCAAGGAACCTTATCCATCGATCTTTAAAAAAGGCCTTATCACGATGGGAAGCTGCATCACAATTGCGATTTTATGAAAGGAAAACTGGAGAAGCCGACATAATGATAAAGTTTTCGAGAAAAAACCATAACGATCCCTATCCATTTGATGGAGCTGGTGGGACTTTAGCTCATGCTTTTTACCCTGGTAACCACGGTATGTTTAGAATGTTTTGCTCTTCCACAAAACACAGGCCTCTGAATTCACATTGGCATTCCCCTGTGGAGGAGCATCTTTGAAGACTAATTTGAAGCCAGTTGTCGGAGTTTTGGAAAATATATTTCTATAGCTGATAAATTTATATATACTTTAAAAAATTAATTATTGAGTATAAAATCAGAACAATACTGACCAAAATAAGTGCAAGCAATAATCACAGTGGAGGAGTTTTAAGCATATTTTCGGGTTTTGTAGCTGAAACTTCAACATCTGAATATTTCTTTATTTTTTATCTAACAGTTTTGGCTGGTGACACACATTTTGATGATGATGAGACGTTTACATTGAAAAGTAAAACTGGTAAAAATTTATATTGGGTAGCTTTGCATGAGTTTGGTCATGCTGTTGGTCTTGATCATACAAACTTGAAGGGAACTGTCATGTATCCATGGTATGAAAAGTATAGTGGTAATGATGTTGATCTAAGCGAGGATGATAAAAGAGGACTTCAACATCTTTATGGTAAGAAATTTAATTTTCTTCTTTTCGACCCTGTAATGGATTGCTTTTTTAGATGTATAGTTTTTACCAAGTTTTTAATTTTTTACAGACTACAGTGCTCAGAATAACAGCAAATAATCACTGTGGTGGAGTGATTTTTGAGCATTGCATTGCTTCAGGCTAAAAAGTTCGAAGCTATGCTGTAACATCCTTTGACCGCAGTGATTATTTACTCTTATTTCGAACACTGGATTACAATACGACAAGGTAAAGTTTGGGTTAACTCAGTAGTGTTTGAAATAAGTGCAAATAAACATCGTGGAGGAGTAATTTTAAGCATTGTCTCAGGCTTTGTAAGCTATGCTAGAAATGCCTACTCCACAGTGATTTTTTTTTGGGGGGGAGGGGGGTTATTATAAGTACTTTTAATTTATATAAAAATAATTTCCAAAACAGTAAAGAATTTGCTGCATTATTTAAGAATTTCCTTATATTTCCTCTTTGTGCAAAACACTAAAAGCTCTTGCAATAAATGGTAGTTACTGTCTGCAAAACAATTTTTACATAAAATTAACTGATATTAGAGTGTTACAAGTAAAAAAACGCTCATTTTTAAAGAAAATGGCCCATACTTTTTGGTTACTCACTTTCTGCATTATAATTTCCGGAAAAAAAATTATTTTCCAAACCATAGCTAAATTATAGAGGATGGCCTAAAATTCAAGTCAAAATATTTGCTGTTTGGAAATTATGGACAAAAATCTCAGTCTCTACCAACCACAATATTTATTTATTAGAGTATTTTTGTACTTTAATGTTTTTTACTCCGAATCTTTGAGATATGCTTGGAATAAGTTACGTTTATTCGGCCAATACAAACAATGTTTCTAATAACACTCAAATAAGAATTGTGTGAGAGCTCATGGTTAGTGTATTTTCAAGCACTCTCACATAGAGCTTATATATAACCTGTTGGAATCAGGTAGTATTGAATAGTGGAACAACAAAGGAATAAAATAAGACTAGTAGCCTGACTACTAATATTTACGATTTTTACGATTTACGATTTTTAGGTAGACCTGATAGGAGAGCAAGGCCTACAGATTCTGAAAAGCCTCTACATAAATTATGCTTAAGGAGAGTGAGGATAATATTGAACGGTCAAAACTCACAAACAATCATTATAAATGGTGATAAAGTTTATGTCTTCGATGAGAAATTGAAAATGAAAGATGGTCCAGTACTGTTATCAGAATATTACCCTGGTTTAACTCTTGTTGATACTGCTTATAAGCAACGTAATGGGCGCACTCTCTTCATATATGGAGCTAGGTAAGACATGTTCTTCTGAGATTTCTTTTAGCCAAAATTATCCAATATTTTATTGTCAAAAAAGTGTAAATAATCACTGTGAAGGAGGATTATTTGAGCAAAGCTTCGGGCTTTTTAGCCTAAAGCAATGCTCAAAAATCCTTCCTCCACAGTGGTTATTTGGTTTTATTTCAAGCACTGTATTGTATTGGTCTCTTTGATCCAACAAAATATCTATTTTTAAAAAAATGATTTTGAGATGGTCTCTAAAGGTTGATTTCCATTAGGCAAAAAAATTGCTGCAAAAGTTAAAGGAAGACATTCCATTGGTAGAAATTGACGTTGCACATGTTGTTATATCATTTTCTACCAAAGGAATACCTTCTTTTGGCTTTTGCAGCAAATTAATTGCCTAGTTGAAATCAACTTACTTAAGGCGTTTCTCCACTAGGCAAATTCGTTTAAATGACGTCACCTGTGCTTTCAACCAATGCAATGGCTTCATTAAGAATTCGCGCGAACAAATTCGCCTAGTGGAGATGTGCCTTTTAATAGCGTTTTCATTCTTGCTTATTATTAAAGGTTTTAAATGTTCTATTTTGTTTCTGTAGTTATTGGGAATATGATGGACGTAGACGTGTTCATGGACCAGAACATGTAAGCAGGATTGGTTTCACTAAAAATATGTATGATTTAGATGCTGGTTTTAGATGGGAGAGAAATGGAAAAGTTTATCTATTTAAAGGTATCACTGTTAAAAAATAAAATAAAAAAGTGACTAGAGCAAATAATTACTGTGGAGGAGTGATTTTTGACCATTGCTTAAAGGCCTGAAGCTATGCTTTAACATCACTCCACCACAGTGATATTTGTTCTTATATTGATCATCATGACTCTAGAATTTCAAACCACGTCAGACGTGTCGTATAAGATTTCCCAGTGAGCAAAAACTTGTTAAAAGTCCGCACTTCTTGCGATATATAATTAACATTGTCTCATGTTATCCCCATAGTTACATGCAATATAGCTATAGTTAAGTTTGATTTCCACGAGGTGAAAAATTCGATGTGAAAACCAAAAGAAGACATTGTGTAAATCAACCATCACTGATGTATATACCTTTTTTTTAGGAGAACTATATTGGCGTTATGATGGATATCGAAATCGTGTTGATCCTGGTTATCCTAAGTTGATAAAAGAAGGATGGATTGGTGTACCTAACCATTTTGATAGTGTATTTCAATGGAACAATAAAAAAGTCTACTTCTTTAAAGGTAATCTTCAAACAAAGATACTATGGAACCGATTATCTGTGGTCGTCGAAATAGGAGTAAATAATCACTTTAAAAGAGAGATTTTTTAGCATAGCTTCAGGCTACACCAGGCCTCTGAATTCACCTTAGCATTCCCCTGCGGAGGAACATCTTTGGATGCTAATTTGCAGCCAATAGGCTGCACATTTGTCTCCAAAAATGCTCCTACCTACCTACCAACCGTTTAACGTGCTAGGCTACTCTTCAGCAGGTTGCACATGGGGAATGCCGATGTGAATTCAGAGACCTGTTACACTGAAACACACTCCTCTACAGGTGATGTCCGGCAAATATATTCAGGCTTTCGCCCATGTTTGCGGTCTTTATTAAATTTAACTTACTTCAAGACAATACAGAATTGATTTGTGCAATTACATGTGTACCCCCAGTGGGCAAAAACTTGTTCAAAGTCGGCAGTAAAAACGCTAGAACAGCGTCTAAAGACGTTTTTGCCCACTAGGTACTCTGTAGTATTTCATAAAACGGGTCAACGCTTCACTGATAGTTTGTAAGCTCTTCCAGAATACATTTTTACGATATCTCCACAGGGTCTACTAGAGAAGGATTTTGAGACGTTTCCGAAATTAATACCCTATAATTGCTATATATTTTTGTGTTTAGGTTCAAATTACTACAGATTTGATAGCAGAAGACTTGAAATCTACAAAAACTATCCACAACCAATAGAAACGTATTTGCTTTGCGACAAAACAGAACCTCGTGTTTCCAAATTAAGAGACAGCAAGAGTAGGAATTCATTGAACTCATCTAGATGCAGTAATATCTTAGTTATTTTGCTTATGGTTGCTGCTAATTATATGATCTAAATCAAATCTTCCAAGACTATATTTATTTATTATATTTAACTATTTATTCAAGTGTTGAAACTTGTTTTTAATTTTATTTTTACAATGTCGTTCCCAGGGCTACTTATCCCTTGCTTGTTTTTTGCGACATCGTTTCTCAACCTCGTTCCCAGAGCTGCTCTTCCGTGTTCAAAAAGGCAAGAAGCCCTGGGAACGAGGTTGATCGTTTCTAGGAACTCTTCTCTATGCGGGCTTTACATGACAATTTTCATACACTGAGAGCGAGGTTGTTTTCCTGATATTTTTATGATCCATATGTCAATGTTTTAATATTATTAATATTAGTTTCTTATATTCTTAGGGACCGTCTCAAAAATAGTATCTACAAAGGAGAGTACTGAGACAACGATCTTGCAGTAGATTCATTACAAGTTCGTTGACCTCACACATTTCTGTACAGATTCATTTTGGTTGAATTTTGTCAAATTTAGTTGATTTAACCCTACTAAATAAGTTGGTTTTGGAGCGAAATTTGGAGATGATCCCTTACGTCATCATCAGGGCTTTTTAGCTTCTTTTTAAGAAGGGTTATAGAAGGGGGCGCTCTCAATTTTAGAAGCCAGAAAACTTGAGGGTGGGGTGGCGATCATAGTGTTTAAGTAAACTATATTGGAGTGTTCTGACCTATATTTCTCTCTTCTTCTTTCGAAGTATATTTAAGTTCATAATAGCTGTGGACTTAGGGCAAATCTCCGCGAGGCGAGATTTGATATGGAGATTTTTCATCCCGCTAACGATATGAGATAAGTCACGTGTCATAAATTATCCAATTTTAATAATCCTACATTTCATCCGGTATGCGGGCTGAAGTGTTTATATCTCGGTAAGCGGGATCACGCTTAGCTATTTCTTTGTGAGTTAATCATTTTTATATGAAAAATATGTCTTGCGTTTTTAATATATCGAGAGGAAGATTTTTATATTCATAGATTGCTCGAGATAAGAGCAAATAAACATGTAGAGTAGCCTACGATATAGACCTTCGCTTGTTTAACTCGTTCTATGCACAAGTATTATATTTTCCGTTATGAGTCTCGCTTCTCTTTCGGTCCGCAAAAACATAAACAAAGAATTAAACCAATCAAGCTTTGTCAATATTTTTGGTTTTTGTCAGTATTCGTTTGAACGTCAGTGCGCATGCTGAAAATTCTGGGATTTTTTGAAACTGAAAATATGACGTTTGTACATAGGCCGAGATACATCGAGGTCTATTCACGTAGGCTAGCGAAAGAGTGATTTCTAAGAATATCTTCTTTTGGTTTCATAGCCCGAAATCAACAAATTTTTAATTTATTTCTCGGATAATTATAATGACATCAGAGAAATGTTTTAAAAATTCAAAAGGCGTATGGAATAGCAATGATCGAAAATCATTCATCCGCATTTGTTCTTATTTAAAGCATTGTTTATATATATATTTAATCATAGCATGAAAGACTACTGAATACGGACCCAAATAGCTCCGTATTT
>JAULBZ010005571.1:0-13281 GCA_032360805.1 Neoturris breviconis | reverse complement strand
ATTTTTCAGAATATTTGCAGCCAACTTGGCTAAAAATATTATCAAAAATCTCTTCTCCACAGTGATGACTGGTAGTTATTTTAATCTCTCCAATTAAGAGGGTTTTTTTGTCAAAACAGTATTTTTAATTATAGCTTTCTCTTTATGCCTCTTTACACTGGGAGAGTTACGTTTTCAAGTAAATAAGTTCTTAGAAGATGTGAATTATAGTTGTTCTCATTTCAAAGACTGATTTAAGTCAATTAGCTGATTTGTTTATTGCTTATAGTCTCCTTGATATCCTTGCTGGGCGTAAAGATAAACATTTTGTGCAGGGTCATGTTCTTATCAATGGTGAACTGCAACCTGATAACTTTCAATTATTATCTGGGTTTGTATCTCAGGTATAATCTACTCTACTTGTTATGTCGTAACTACCAATTCAATAAAACAAAATGGCACTTTAACCCTATTTACTATTGAGCCCCTCGCCCCTTATGTTTTACAACTTTTTGTTGTACTTACGAATAATTCTTTAATTTTTTACTTAAATTATGTTTTCAATTATTTCCTCTAATAAGTGGCGTTTATTTAATTTTTGGGTGCAGCCCTTATTGGAGGGTGGCACTTTTAAAAGAGGGCAGCACTTATTTCAAAATTGGATAAGTCAATTAAAACAAACTATTTTCACATCTGGTACTTTTAGTTCTTTAAGAAACACTAATACTAAATATCAGCAAAATTACCTTCGAATCGCAAGAAAAGTGGCAAAATTGCCCTACTTTCGAACTTTAGAGCTTAAAGGTGCAGCACTTATTAGAGAGAGGTGCTTATTAGAGGGTGGCGCTTATTTCACTCTTCATATCTCAAAGTGCGGCAATAATACAATAATAATGAAACCTGGTATTTTTAATATTCATAATGCTTCTGTGAAAATATTTTATGAAAACTGGAATTGTTGATGATGATGATGTCAGCAAAACTTTTTAAATTTTTACATACACACCACACATAATTTTAGAGCTCTAAAAAGCCCATAGTATATTATGATTAAGGTTAGAGCTTGTGAATGTATAGGACTATTTGCACTTATTGGTAAACAAACCAGTATTGATTACCAGTCCACAGCAATTAAAGATCATTTATTCAGCTCTGATCACATTCCTTCTCTAAAAGATTTTAGAATTTTGGATTACTAGGAGAACAATTTTATACTCAAAATTAAAGAAACTCTCCTGATTATGAAAGCCTGTGTTATTGTTTCTCTATAATTTTGTTTTAATCTAAGTATTATAGTATTCATTTCTTAGGAAGATGTTGTTATGGGTACTTTAACTGTTCGTGAAAATCTCAATTTTTCTGCTTCATTACGACTGTCTGGAAAATACAGCTCGCATGATAAAAAAGCGCGTGTTGAAATGATCATTAATGACCTAGGATTAACTGCATGTTCCGAAACACGGGTAACTACTATACTAACTAAACTCTATACATTTTCATTTTAATATTTTAAGAAATCAGATAAATGCCTGAATAGAAATATCACATGTGGAGGAGTCTTTTTTGAGTATAGTTTTCAGCTGGAAAAATAATGAATATTAGTTCTGGTTCTGTAGCCACCATTATTTTATTGTGGGATTCTGCATGATTCTGACAAAAATTTCAATAAAAGCACCAGCGCTTGTAACAATAGCAAATAACCACCGTGGAGGAGTGTTTATTTGTTTTTGTTTTGAGCACTGAAATTGTTAAAGGGTATTAGGTAAATTAACTGCTTCTTGTTTTGTATAGTATAATTTTTTGTATAATTTCAGGTTGGTAATGATGAATTTCGTGGAATATCTGGAGGTGAACGTAAACGAACAAATATAGGAATGGAATTGATTACACAACCTCAAGTGTTATTTCTAGATGAACCAACTACTGGTCTTGATGCTACTACTGCTTCTAATGTTATCAAGCTTTTAAGAAAGTAAACCATTATTTCAATTAATATTTACAGAATACTGACTCTGCCGACACATGTTGAAACAATATCAAATGACGTTCGGGCCTACTGAAGTGTTATTGATGGATTTCTTTTCATACCGAAGCAACCAATAAATTTAAAGCTTGTTTCAAGATTTGTATTTGCCGAATGTATTTGATTTTAGAGTGTTTAAAATAAGAACAAATAATCACCGAAGCTATGCTCAAAAATCCGTCTATGCAGTGCTTATTTGTTTTTATTTAGTGCACTGCAAAAATAAAATCAACCCGGAAAACATTTTAGCCTCAGACTTTGGTGTATTCTAACATTAAGATCGTTGTATTTAGACAAGGAAGAAAAGGAAGAACGATCATCTTTTCAATTCATCAGCCACGTTATTCAATTTTTAAGTTATTTGATGATATTACATTGTTATCAGCTGGTAAAATTGTATATAAAGGTCCACGTAAAGATTCACTTGGATACTTTGAAGGTTTAGGTAAGATGTAGAAAATGTCATGGTTATTGTGTGGGGTTAGTGTCATCATAGATGGTACTGTAGAGATGTTGAATGAGTACCACCTTTAAACCAGACTTATTTAAAAAAAGGCTACACATAACATGTGGTACGCATATAAACAATAATTGGTCCGTTGGTTAGATATTTTTTTGTTTATTATTCCAGACTAGTTTTCTGTACGTAAAAAAGTTGAATTCAGTTAACTTTTTTTAACATTGCATACCAAATAGCTATGTAAGACAATCAGATTTAAGTGTTACATACGTTACGTTATGCATAATTTATTTAAGTGAAAATTCTGCTTTAGTATAGTATGTGTCAGCGCTCCAAATAAGAACAAAATAATCCTCACAGGAGGGATATTTCTGCATAGGTTCAGGCTACAACCTTGGTGTTATGCCCAAGCACCATTATTCACAGTGCTAAAATACTCTTGTTGCTCTTATTATGCCAGTATTTTGAGGCAATAATTCTGAGGGACTCACAATTGTTTTTTAACTTTGTCCACTAGGGACCGAGTATATGGCAAAACGGGATCAAATTTTGCAATTTATCTATTATATGTTATTAGGTCATCAATGTGAACAATACAACAATCCTGCAGATTTCTTTATGGATATTATATCATTGGAGGAAAAGAGAAAACAAGGTTTGAGCGTAATTTTGTTTTTTAAGGGACCATCTCAAAATTTTGTTCCAAAACCAACTTCTTTGGTAGGGTTAAATCAAATAAAATTGATAAAATTCAACAAAATTGAATATATACAGAAGGGTGTTAGGTCAATGAACTTGCAAAGGATTGGTTTCTTCGGTATGAAGAAACCAATCCATTGCAAGATCATTGACTTAGTGTAGATTTTATTCTTGAGACGGTCCCTAACATTGTATTTATTACAATACAGTGTGATACACTTTAGGTTGGTTTCCATTAGGTAGAATCTTCATGCGGAAGCAAAAGACGATAATGACATATTATGTCACAGTGTTTATATTAGGAGTAAGTAATCACTGTGAGGAGGGACTTTTGAGCTCCACAGTTATTATATGCTGTTGTTTTGAACACTGTTTCATTGATAGAATATAATGATGTCATAATATGGTGTACCAATGCATGGAATGTCTTCTTTTCGCTTTCGCTTTCGCTTGTAAATTTCTGCCTAATAGAAAGTAACTTTTACTATGCAGCAATGAGAGAAACAATGCTCTCAAAGTGAGACTTATATTAATTACCGATTATACAGTACAATAGCATTGTAAAAAGAAGTAAAAAAAAAATACACTTCAAATTATTTTCAATTATACTTTCGCAACAGACATTCTATTGGTAGAAAGTGTGATGTGTGATATCAATTTCTACCAATGGGATGTCTTATTTTTGTTTTCTTAAACATATATTTTCCAAAGTAGAAATTAATTTATACATTATCACGAAAAGTTACCATTTTCCCGGGTGGTGTATACGACGATTGAAGTGTCACCAACCCATTATTTTGTAATGCAAGCTTTGTTGTTACAGCGCTACATTTTGCCTGGAGTATTTCTGTGTCTCGCTGAATGGATTTAATGATTTCACGCAGATTTGATTTATAACTCTGTCGCCATTCAGTTAATGTCATATAATCGGTATTGTCTTCTAAATAGGAGAGAATTTCAAATATCATTTCAGTGTTTAGTAAGAGCAAAATTATGACGGTGGAGGAGGGATTTTGGAGCATAGCTTCAGGCTACAAAGCCAGAAGTTATACTCAAAAATCCATTTTCCACAGTGATTATTTACTCTTATTACGACCACTGTATCCCATCAAAATACTTTGGAGGATGGGTGGGAAGTGTGGGTGCATTAATATAAATTCAGGACTGCGTTCAGTGTTTATTACATAAACTTTAAGGCATTGAATTGGTCCGTAAAAAAGTGTACCAAGTCTGTGATCCTGAAGTTGCTCGGATTCTTTATTGACCTAATTCTTTTAACATCTAGATGTAAGTAATGCCTTCTGGAGATATTGTCGAATCAATTTTTTCGTAATTGAGTGTGGACGTCTATGCATAATATTTATAGGTCATATAGATAAAAACGAGACAAAATGTCAAAGGTTTCTTAAAAGTGATTTGTGAGAAAGAAGATCTATACCTTCCTTTAGTTTTTCCTTAATCCTTTAGTTTTAGTGCCCCTCTCATTTTTGCACTCTTTATTTGCTCTCCAATTTTTTTCACCCAATAAAATATCCTAGATTTGCACCCTTTAAATTTTTGCACAATGTCGACATTTTTGCTATGCACAAATTTTGGAGAAATCTAAAAGAAAATGGAAAGTAGCCAATTATAAAAAAGTTGGTTTTACTGATTAAAACTTTATTTCCAACAACGATTGAATTTTAGTGAATTTTCCAAATTATAAGGGAGGCCCTGAGCATTTTTTGAAATTCATTTCTATGAGACTTTGACCACATCCAAATCTTATATCCAAATCATGGGAAAATTGGAGATTTATTTTAGCTATGAGACTATGACCATGAATGTTTTTGGCATCCATTTTGTATTTTGGGGAAGCTTCTGTCTCAATATTTAGTAGAAACAAAATAAATAAATGATAAGAGATGACTTTAGAAATGGTTAAGAATAGAAGTATATATTTTGACTTTGGGAAGCTTCTAACTTTTTTAAAAAATGCGACGTGAATATTAAAAGGTAATTAAGGGTCATATACTTTATTACGCCACGTTATGTTTTAAAGTTAATGACTTTATAATGTTAAATATTCCCAATATGAATTGGAAATATAACATGTTCCCCTGCAAAGTGGTTCCGACCATGTTTCAGGGTAAATAATGTAGATTGAGGGTTGTATCCCCTATCAGGAGTGGTTATATAATTATATATTTTATAACTATTTTATATTTATAGCTTGTACAGCCTATGTACATATAGCCTATATACATGTAGCCTATATACATGTAGCATTATTCTCTATTTATAATTAAACGCATTGTCATGACAATATTATAGGAACACTGTAGCATTCCTATAGGAATATATAATATTATAATGTATAATTTATGCAAAGGATTTCTGTTTGCTAGAATAAAATTCTCACTCGGTTTGTTACTTTCAATAACTTTGCTTTGATTGTTGAATTTTTTTGACACTTATTCATCGTGGAAGAAGTTTTATTAATTATTATTTAATCGTAATAACTTGGAGATTTTGGATTTAAAAATTGTTTAGAATTATATAATAATTTAAGAACCATGTTTCAGTTTTTCTTTTGCTATTTTACCAAGAATGATATTTTTTTTTAACAAATTTATGTTTGATAAAACACATCTCAAAGTTGACTTGACAGATAAAAGCTGTTTCAGTGAGTGAGAAAATGTAATCCTTACAGTTGAGAATCCAGTTTTAATTTTCACACAATGATTTTACTACATGAAAATTAATGGGGCACAACATTTGAAAGGAATAAGTTATTGAATCAAATACTAAGATACATATTAAGCCAAATCTCTGCAGTATTTTAGGTACCAGTAAATAATCACTGTGTAGGAGACAGTTCTGAGCATAGCATCAGGTTATTAAGTCTGGAACTACTCAAAAACCACTCTTCCACAGTGACTATTTTGTTCTTATTTTAAGCACTGAATAAACTATGTTTACCATGTTCAAGTTTCTTCTCTCTCTCAACTTTCTTTTGTCTGTGGTTTTTGCCTTTCTCCCACAATGTGCCAGTTGTAATAATAGTAGCTAAGCCAATAGCCATACCTATTATTGAAATTTGAAACGTTGTTGATGAGGGATCCAGCAAATTTTTTGATTTTTCTTCAGCTGAACTCAGCATAGACATCTAGAAGCATAATCATAGTAAAGTAATATTTCAAAACCATGCTATATTTTGTGCTAGATACTACCTGTAATAATAAAGACAATGCTGGCACAGGAATTCTAATTAATGTTTTTATACATTGTATGCCACTTCCCAGTGGTCTAAAACTTGTTAAAAGTGCGCAAGAAAGAAGCTAGAACAACATTAGCATTTTTATTGAACTTTGAAAAAGTTTTTGCCGACTGGGTTTCTATGATGACTTCACATAACTTATGTAGTGAGCGTTATCTTCTGGAAACTAGGATATTTCATGTTCGGTGTAGGTATGAGTGGTTACAGTGGAATCACCCTTGTTGTTACTACTTGCAATGTTCAAAATAATCACTGTGGAAGAGTGATCTTTGAGCATTGCTTCAGGCTCTCAAAAATCCCTTCACCACAGTGATCACTGACTTACCTCTTAATTTAACTGTCAAGAATAAGTTGTTTTAAGAGTACACTACACTTAGTATAGGTTGACAACAGTGGAGTTCTTATCCCAATAAGCAAGACACAACTAAATAATGCCGTATGGTGGAGTGATTTTTCAAGGTAATTTAACAGAATAGGATGGAAATGTGGTGATAAAGCTCTCCTCCACAGCCGTGAGTTGAGTTATAATTTATTACCTTAATTGGCTGAACTCTCTTTGATATCATATCAAATACATCTCCTTGTCTTGATAGTAAATAATCTCTTACACATGCTCCAAACTTTGATCCTTTATTTTGAAACACAATACCATTGCTGGTTACATGTTCAATGATGCTTTGTAACCGGTACCTGTTTAATGCATGTTGGTAGCCTGCTGCAACATAGCTGTCTATTAATGCTCCTTGAACCTTTCTTACATCAAGTGCTTCTATAATCTCTTCAACGTTTTGGAAGCCTGGGAATAAAAATTAACTATTATTTTAATTTCTATTGTATTATTAAAGCTTTTATGGCCACACCTTATCCCTATTCTTATCCTAAATCCTTTGGATTTTTTTACCCTACCTAGCATCTTGTAACTTTGCAAGACTAATGTATAACATATATTACGTCAGTGGGCCAAATTTCAGGTCAGGTTGTTCAATCGTTTGTTCCGATATTAGCCATAATCTGAAAGCACTTCCTAGTATTCTCACCTAAAAATCCGAAATACCAAAAACAATAATTATCTTCCGTCTACAGTGACACTATAGACGTGAGGAATTTTTTACTTCTTTGATTGGTTTCTTCATACTGAAGAAACTAATCAATTGCAAGCTCATTTAGGGCATAACTCATTTAAGGGTTCATGTAAAGGTTGCCTAAATCAGCTAATGATTTTGGCAAGTATTGTAACAATAATTTTAAATTGATGGTGTACCTGTGGGAATTGAATTCTTTTTTAATGCATATTTATGCTCTTCAGTACCTTGTATTACTGCAACCTAAAGAAAAGTTCATTACCAACATAAAC
Organism: Neoturris breviconis; assembly: GCA_032360805.1. NCBI lineage: Eukaryota > Metazoa > Cnidaria > Hydrozoa > Anthoathecata > Pandeidae > Neoturris > Neoturris breviconis. Next base: position 5,507 of record JAULBZ010005571.1, on the reverse strand, counting down.
ACATGGCATCTAAGACTGTCTCTATATGGACCTCTATATGAGTTTCACCTAAATGGCATACCCCTTTGGAGAAGCATCTTTGGGGGCTAATTTGCAGCTATTAGTCTTCAAAGATGCTCCTCCACAGGGGAATGCCAATGTTAATTCAGAGGCCTGTTCATAATTTTATTCCATATTTCAAAAGTGACCAGTGATTAAAATTTGTTAATTTTGTATAGGTAAAGAAGGATCTTATGTCAAGTTGACATTGATTGGTTTTTTCGGTACAAAGTGACCAATCAACTCGGTACTTAGTGCTCTTCTGTATAGATACCTTCATATTACTTAAAGATACTTCTACATTCAAACATGCTGATGTCAGTATTGTTGTGATGTATGATGTAAACAGAGCACAACAAGCAACACCTGTCAGTACCCACACAATACTGAATAGCTTTCCACATTTTGTTTTTGGGCAAATATCACCATATCTGAAAATAAAATACAAAATGAACCACTGTGGAGGAGTGATTTTTGAGAATAGTTTCAGGCTCCAAAGTATGAAGCTATGCTCAAAAATCCCTTTCGGGATGCTATTACAATGTTAAATAAATTAGCGCATAATATAAAATAATATAAAAGCATCACTGCTAACTGCGCATTGTTTTTTTTATAAGAACATTAGGCTGGAATTTGGGCGAAAGGTACGAACATGCTAAGAACATTCCAGGCTGGTATTCTTAATATTTTTTAAGAACATTATTTTTTAAAAAAAGGAAACTGAAAACTGAAAATTTAAACTATTTCCAATAAAATCATCAGTATCATCCGAGAATGCTCGCTTATTATAAAAGTATAAAAACATCAAAGGTTTAAAGTTATTTAAGTGTTCAATAAAATAATTAAGAACATCTTACGAACATTTTAGGTTCAAATTGAAGAAAAAATAGGAACCACGAGGCTGATGAGAATTTGACGTGTTCTTAAAAAAACGTGTATAATATTACATACATATTGCTGAGAAACAGAATATTCGGATCTTTCATTGCATAATAAATATGCTGAAAACATTATTTAGAAGATTACATAATTATTAGAAGATTACATAATTGTGTATTAAAATTGTTCGAAAATGTTTAAAGCAATGATGTTGGCTTGTATTTTCATATTTATACTACTAAAGTTATAGCTGGCTTTCACTTCTAAGGTGTCTTCTTTGTGAACAAAAGTTAAGGGAGTGTCTCATCAATAAAATCTACAGAGGAAACCAATCCATTACAAGTTGACCTAACACACTTCTGTACAGATTAATTTTTGTTGAATTTTGTCAATTTTATTTTATTTAACTTTACCAAAAATTTGGTTTTGGAGCAAAATTTTAAGATAATGGTCCCTAAGTTTACAATTAAAATTTCTGATCACTAAGCCTATAAGTTGCAAAGTTACTGAAAAATACTCCTCCACAGGTAACATACATTGATTGCTTCCGGGCTTGAACTTACCCTACTGTTGTCATGGAAACAAATGCCCACCATATTCCTTCCCCTATTTGCTCACGAAATTTATTTTTCAGTATCATTGTTTCCTAAAAACACGATGGGAAAGAATCATTTAAACAAAACCAATAATATACATACTCTTTTTTGAATAAGGAACCACGAGAAAGCGTTTCTACCCTTCAATTAAGTGTCATCTGCTAAAGCACTGGACAAATATTGCAACATTTTGTGCAACAGATGTAAAAATGTTGTAATTTATTTGTGTGTTCGAAATAAATTTATTTCGAATATATTTTCCTTTATATTGAATGTTATCAGAATTTCATTATATAAACATTGCTGCAGTGAAAATTAAAGGTACCTACAAAGAAGAGTGTTATCTCATTTGAAATTATTCACTCTTCTTCACAGACATTACATACTTACAATTAGACAGAATAGTGTTCCAGAAATGGCTACCATCATAAACATCATAATAATGAGAGGCCATGTTGATGAAATTGCTTTAATTATCGCTTCTCCAGGAGATGGATTTGGTACTACATACAAGACAAAGCCTGGACTGTCAACTAAAAAAAAAAATGATAAAATTGTATCTTTTGTTACTTATAGTATCAAGCCTGAATATAACTGCCAGTCATCACCTGTGGAGGAGCGTTTTTTGTATAGTTTTATTCTCAAAACACACTCTGCTACAGGTGATATCTGGCATTTTATATCCAGGCTTGAGTTTTTAGTTTAAAAAATAATTTAGAAGTTAAAGTGTATTGTTTACAATAAGAAAACAAATAATCACTGTGGAGGAGTGATTTTTGAGATGCTTTAAGTTTTTTAGCAGATTACGCCCTGAAGAATATTATTATAGAATGGACTTGGAAGATTACATGTGTATAAAGTTTATTAGACAGTTTGTAAGGAATCTAGAGCTTATACGTAAATATCAATAAGACTTACTTAGTATTAATGAGTGTTATTAAAAGTACGAAGAAACCAATCAAATGCAATATTGTTTAGGGTGAAACTCATTTAGGGGACCATGTGAAGGCTGCTTAAGTCTTACCTAATTACTGCCTCCAAGTTTCTTTCTTACAGAGACAATTCAGGTCTGAAAATAACTGTTGGATATCACATGTGGAGGAGAGTTTTGTAAGTTAGTTGAAAATTATTCAAAAACACTCCTCCACAAGTGATTTCTAACTGTTATTTTCAGGCTTGTAATCTACTGATTGTATAACAACATTATAAACAAAAATTTGGTTGATCAAACAGTGGTTGAAATATGAATATATAATCACTGTAGAAGACGGATTTTTGAGCATGGCTTCAAGCTTTGTAGCCTGAAATTATGCTCAAAAATCACTCCTTTGCAGTGTGATTATTTTTATTTTTTATTTTTGTCACTGCTTACCTACAGACACAAATAGCTTATGCAGATACTTTTTGCTTTTCACGTCTATTTGTATTGGCATGATAAAATCTATGGAGTGGTTCATTGTTAACTGTGCTGCTTCAGTTTGTTTAAAGAATTCTACATTGTGTTGAAAATGGATATCACCACGACAACAACTTCGTAATGCAATTTTAAACATATCCGATACTATGCCTGAATTATTATAATCTAAAGTCTCATTAAGATAGGGTGGATATACTTTCCATGCAATTTGGTTAGTTTCAAGACAAAGTGGAATCGATGGTGATGCAGCTTGCAAGCCTATAAATAAAATGTAAATCAAACTAATAAACCATTAAGGTTGTTTTCCACATACACATTCACAGAAAGAAATTATAGACATTCTATTGGTAGAAATTGACATCACACGAATTTGTATCAATGGAACGTCTAGAATTTCTTTCTATGCGTGAACATTTTCTGTTCCGTGGAAAATTCTCTGAAGTGGAAAACAACCTTTATTGTATTCAATGATATTTCCGATAATGGACATACATCAATTTATCTTTATCTTTAATTTTTATCGTTATAAAGGATGGGGGAAAATTATCTGCAAAAACCAAAAGAAGACGTTCTATTGGTAGAAATTATCGATTTCACACGGTAGCTCACCCGTCTCCTTAGAAAACTTCAGTGTTTGAAAGAAGAGCAAATAAACACTGTAGAGGAGAGGCCTTTGAGCATTGAAACAGACTTTGTAGAAAATCTTTCCTCCGCAGTGTTTATTTGCTTTTATTTCACTAAAACACTAAAAATTTATAAGACTAACCCATAAAAGAAATTAAGCCATTTTGTCTACTGTACTGAAAGTATACAATTTTTATTTTGGTTACTTTCTTATTACACATGTTATCTAAAGGAGATCGATTCAAAAATTATGATCAATTTAAAAACAACTATTGCGATGACGCCATACAACTAAGGTATTATTTCACAAAAAATGTTCCCAGTGAAAACGAATTGCAAGGTTATTCTCAGTGATCGAAATAAAAGCGAAAATCAGTATGGAAGAGTGATTTTTGAGGATACCTTCAGGCTATAACGTCTAAAGCAATGCTCATTATATCACTCCTCCACAGTGATTATTTGCTCTTATTCCGAGCATCGATTCTTCTTAGGGAAATACTTAGAGAAGATCCCCCACCTGTTATAAGTATACAGGCGACAATATTCACATGCAACCATGATATCATTGTTATCATCTAAAAGAAAATGAGAGTGCTTGAATTAAGAGAAAATAATCACTGTAAAAGAGCAATTTTTAAGCATAGGCTTTATAGCAGAAGCTGTGCTCCTGCTCCTCCACAGTGATTATTTTCTTATGTGCTGGCCAACTTCAGTGGTCGAAATAAATTAGAGCAATTTTTTTTTAATCATACCCTTATCTTAAGGCTGAGGCCACTACTAGGAGAGGGGGTATTATTTTACTCTCTTCAGATCTCTTGATAGAGGATACAACCCTCAATCTATCTTATATACCCTGAAACATGACTGAAACCACTTTACAGGGGAACAGATAGACAGCAGTGCTTCCAGGGACTTGGCTCAAAATTTTCCCCTGAGTGGGGTATTAAACTGGGAACCTCCAGATCATAAGCATCACTGCTTAACCACTGAGCCACTACTGCCTAAAAGTAATCACTGTGGAGAAGGGATTTTTGAGCATAGTTTCAGGCTTTGTAGCCTGAAGCAATGCTCAATTATCACTCCTCCACAGTGGTTATTTAATGTTATTTTGAACACTGATTAAATTCAATTAAACGCAACTTTATTGTCACAGTCCTTCATGTTGTTTCAACATTGACCCAACAATGTTGGCACACCACGTATCTGCTGGATAGATATGCAATACACACTGGGAAACGTTCTCTGTATGTTTAATCAACATCCCTAGAAAAATTTTCTGAACAAGTGAAGTCACGTGAACCCGAAGTAAGACCAAATAATGTTGGAGAAGTGCTTTTGAGTATTTATTCAAGCTTAAAATCTGAAGCCATGCTTAAAAAATCACTCCAACACAGTGATTATTTGCTCTTCATTTGAGCGCAAAAACTTGTTCAAAGTCAACAGGGAAGACACTAGAACAACTTTTAAAATGTTGATCTAGGATTTTTACTGCAGACTTTGAACAAGTTTTTGCCCAGTGGGGTAGGGCATACAATGTGTTTACAACAGGTGCACAAGTATTTTACTTTCCAGCTGTCCATAAAGCAAAGATCTTGTTTTTCTGTTTTTCTATTACAAGAATATAAATACTATATAAATTATTTATAAATAAGCAAATTATTTTTAATTTCTAGTTTTAATTATTTGGTACTAATGCAAACCTTAAATATTTACGTTTTAGAACTCAAAACTATTTTGCTTCTCCCCAGTGGGCAAAAACTTGTTCAAAGTCTGCAGTAATGATGTTAGAACAACGTTGAATGATTCTGTAAATTAGAATTCTATTCCGTATTTTTACGTATAACCTTATGTTTGTGTGTTTTTAAGGTTTTAAGAGACAATGGAGGTTATCTGAAATATAATGTATTATGGATTGTTTTTGTGTCATCTAAGTATACCACTTAACAACCCCC